>JBDJHY010628873.1:0-16233 GCA_039654485.1 Withania somnifera | reverse complement strand
ATTTGGGGTACTTTTCCATTTCAAGAAAAAGAAAGAATTCCTCCCCACTTTCCTATTTTAGCAACTTTCCTCTTTTGAAAACCTTCCTCTTTGGGAAAATTTCTAATTTTAGAATTTATTTAGTTTGAAATTGTATTTTATTTTATTACATGTTTAATAAATGTTTTATTCGGATTAATAGATGTCTAATTTTTCACTTTTGTAGCAGTTAGCCTAGCCACACGGGAGTAACAATATATATTATATATGTAAAATCCACCTATAAATATGAATAGTGCATTACGAGAATAGATTTTAAAAGAAACATACCTTCTTTTTTTTCTTAAACAAATGTTATGAAATAATAAATTAAAGGTCAAGAATAAGTAGAGACACGAGAGTACTTCTTATATATTTTGTGGGATTTCTTGAGGATGATTTGTAATGAATAGAATCCTCTATTTATAAGAAAATAGGGGAATATTGACCTAAATTTTATTCAAGAAAATAGATGTTCATCCTAACTTAATATAAAATTATTATGACTTGATAGGCATAAGACATAGACACTAACTATAATATAAGTACTTTAAAAAGAAACTTAAAATATTTTTTAAAGAGATTTTGATTAGTTCTTGAAATTGCATTAGGGCTACATAATTTGGAACAGTGGAAGTAAAAAATATTATTTGAAATAACTTATAACATACAATAAATGACAACAACTAATTATTTATAGATATTTAAATGACATTAAAAATCAATTGACTCTCTAAATTCTATAAATGCCATATAAATTGAGACAAAATGGGTGACTTACATTATTTAAAGATAACTTAAAAAGTACTGTATGTCACAATAATTAACAACTTATAATATCTATAATTATATAAAAAAAATTATTGACTCTCCAAATTCCTCCAGTGCTACGTAAATTGGGACAAAGAGAGGAACACATATCGTCTGAAAGTTATGTAAAAAGTAATATAAATTACCATAATTAATAACTTAAAATATTTACAACATACAAAAATTAAGTTTGACTCTCCAAATTACATCAGTATCACATAAATTAGAACATAAAAAGCAAAGCATATTAAACTTGTGTTGGCACATGTTCCTATATCTGGTAATATAGAGTTGTAGACTATTCATTTCCTTAGTTTATAAGTGTGATGGATTAACTAATGTTCCTAAATAAGTGCATATTTAGCTTTTTTATTTTGTTCTTAAATAAGTGCCCATAAGATACTAATGATGTTCTTCCAATATATATCATTCTTTAAATAAATAAAGTTTTTACAAAATCAAAAAATACTGTTGAGTTATATCCTTTTCAATATACTAGTTTAATGTATGCATTTTGCGCGTGTATCTATGCTAAAGTTAATTTTTTAAAAAAACTCGATCAACATTTCGATTAAAGGCTTTAACTATAATTAGAACATTTAAGTATTGTTTATATAAAATAGAATTCATTTAATGTAAGCTTGAGAAGTGCTTGATATACTCTTTATTTTTTAAAAAGGTTTTGATCCCTACTTCGACATTGACTTTTGATCCAACTACTGATCCCAACTCGCGCTTCTAAAACTCTTGATCTGGGACCCAATTTTGACTTCTGAACTGAGACCCAACCTTGACTTGAGACCTGAACCTGACTCAAGACTCAACCACGACTCGAGACCCAACCTTGATTCGAGACTCTAGACATAACTCTTTACCCTAGACCTAACCTCAACTTTTCACTCAAAACTTGAACCTCAAATTCGATTCAAGACTTGACCTTGACTCCCGATGTTTGAAATTGACCCCGACTTGAGATTCACCCTCCTACCACCACCACTGCCACGACTTAGCACCTGACCTTGATTCCTGAATCAAGACTTAACTCCCCACTCGAGATCTAACCCTGACATCGTTTTCTGATTTGGGACCCAAAACCTGACGCTAGATCTAAGAACCAATCCTAAATCCTGACTCAAGACCTAACACCAGACAATGACCTCAACTTATGCAGAAGGATTCGGTCCTTGACCTCGATTATAATTTAAGTTTCAACCCTAACTCTCTACCTCGAACCTAACCCTAGCCCTGACCAAGGACCTGATTCGGACTTTCAACCTAGGGTCCAACCCCAACTCTGACCCGAGACTTGACTAGAGTCCCAACCCCAAAACGTAATCTCAATTTAAGACTCAAACCCACTCTTGATTTAGGATTCGACTCTGACTCCCAAACAAATATCTAACCCAAGATAAAATCTCAGGTCCCCACTAGGGGTCCAACCCATAACCCTAATTTTTATTCGAGACTCAATCTTGATTCCCGACTTAGGACTTGATACTGACTCAGGATCCGCCTGTCGACTCTCAATCAATGACCTAAATATAACTCTTTATTTGGCACATGACACGAGACTCAAACTTGACTATTGATTCGAACCCGAACCTAATTGAAATCCTACTTCAACCCGAGACCTGACTTTAACTTCTGACTTGGGACTTGACCTTGAATTCAAAATCAGCATTCGACCCCCGGTCTCAATTTTCTACTCGAGATTTGACTCCTAACCTGAGAGTTGACCTTAACTCCCGAGACCTCGATTCTTGATTTGAAACCCGACCTTAATTCTTGACCTAGGACCTGGACCTGGACCTGGACCTGGACCTGAATCCTAAATTAAGATTGGGGTTAGGGATGGAAGTCAAGTCATAGGTCGGGATCGAAATTAGGATCAACATTGGGCCCTGATTTTCCTGTCGAAGTTGTATCCAGAATTAATATTGGGAGTTGTTCTCGAACTGGGTTAGATCGGGTCAATCCCTAGGTCCTGAGTTAAGGTCAGGAGTCTGGACTCAGTCGCCTTTGAGATGTTTCAGTGAATTTTTCTTCTAGCATTCTTAATAAAATATGTATTTTTTGTCCTAAGGTTCATCATTGAAGTCTTGTTTGTAATTTTTTTCTAAGAATATCTTATTATAATCTTAATAATTAAAAACACTTTTATATACTCTAATTTAGGCTTACATACTCAAATTAATTTTTAAGAATAAATGTTATATCAAAATATTAATAATAACTCGGGTAAGATGCATGAAAGTAATTGACATAAAAACAAAAATAATTATATAAGATTAAGAGTGGTTCATTAAAACTATTGTAAAAAATAGACATGAGAAAACGATGGATTACCTGTGTATGTTTAAAAAAATATTTTAGTATTAATTTTACAATTATGCTATAATGTATAAAGTTTAAGGAGTTTGTCATATCAAGTGCAAAAGTAGAAAAAAATAAAATCAACCATGAGCATTCAGTGACAATTATTCCTGTTAAACCTACTTATTCTTCTTTTTCCCCTTTTTGTCCTTCTCAATTTTGCCCTATTATGTGCTTAACTTTTTAGTGTTTTAATTAAATATAATTTTTTAAAAATAAATTTATAATTTTTTACATACTAATATTATATTAACAATATTTTATTATATCAGCTAGAAGTATATTACTAAGTTCTGTTTTATCTCATATATCTTTATAAATGAAATTGGTGTATATCGAAATCAAAATAAGAAGAAAAAAGTTAACTTATTAATATTTTATTAATAAAAATATTTCTCATTTAAATCTAAAGGACTACAAAATAGTTGAAATACTTCATAGTGTGAATTAAAAGGAATTAAAACACTCTTAATAAAGTTGAAAGTGAATTTCAAGAATGTAATTTCTACGTAAATTTGAAGTGGAATATTACTTCCATATATAAATGTAAAAGGTAATTTTTTTTAATATTTGGTTCTACATATTATTAGGATTAATATTAAAAGTTAAAAATTATGTTGGTGTTGATACACAAAAAACACTTTAAGCAATAAGGTAAAGAAAAAATGAACCACATTATGTACAAGCACAATAATACAGTACAACTGCTTATAATAAATTGACAACATAACACATATATAGTAAAAAAGGCGATGACAGATTTGAAAATTGCGACGAAAGAAAATTAAAAATCATCTGTCAAAAAATTAACAACGTCATAATTTTTTCACTGTATCAAAACCAAAATCACAATACCAATATTTATTTTAAAATTTATATCCATATAATAAACTATTATACTGTCAAAATATATCTAATAGTGTTTGCACCTAAGTTGGTATCAAGAAGACTCCTCCCAAAAGAATAAAAGTAATGACTCCTCAATTTTGTATACCAATGTCCCACGAACATGGTTGCTGGTCGTGATTCCAAGAATGTATGGGGCATATATTGCTGAGAAAAAGCCAAAAACAAAACATCAAATAGTAAATCAAAGTAATTAAATAGAAGAATAGAAGTGAAAACCACAATATGCTTGTCCCTTGGGTGACATGCGATAAAATTGCAACAGTACAAAGAAGACTGGGATGGTCCCTGTCCAAGAATAACGTGCACAAATGGTCCAAATTAAAAACCACATGGTTTGTTGAAAATCTGCTCAATCAACATTAGTGTATCGTTAAATCTGGCATCGCAAAAAAGAAAAAAAAAACTGAGTAAGATTCATCAATTTGCGGGCATTGCTAATTAAAAATAAGATTCATCAATTTGCGGGCATTGCTAATTAAAAATTTTGACTCAAAAGTCAAATATTACAAGCTTCGTTGGCGCCTCTATTGTGGCATTATCAAAGACATTCACCTATTCGATATGGGCAAATTCTCATGTTTTTACTTTTAAGGACCTTTCCAAATAAAACATGGTTAGTAAGCTTAAATATAATTTTTTTTTCTTCAAAAACTAATTAGATTTGACTAATCAAACACTATACTACCCATTTCTAATAAGAAAGATATATCCACATAAATAGCATGATTAACACAGTGGTGAGCACAAGCTACTGAATTTCAATCTATTTTGTCCAACAAATTGCATAATTAATTTTTGATAGCGAGGAGGCAATACTCATTAAATCTATATAAATTACAACAATACTAAAATCATCGTGGACGATAAGTAAAAAATTTTTACCAGACTGAAACTATTGATTGAAAAAAAAAATGATAACACATTTGGAAATCATTATAAAATTTATATGGACTACCATCACCCACCCCAAAAAACCCTGGACACCGGATACACACAACTATTTGCTAACTACCTTTATTTTTCTTCAATGTATGACACGTAAAGAACAAAATATATATATAGATAAAACTTACAAATAGTTTCTAGGTTCTCTTTCTTGTGAGCAAAAAAAATTATACCGATAATAAATTTTGTATTTCGCTTCTTAGCCTCTTTATATATACCATTCATTTTGTTAAATCAAAATATCCTAACATTATTCATATATTTCATCAATGGATATAAGCACGAAATATTTAAGCGAAATATATTTATCAAAGAAAAGGAACAAGAAAGAGTGCCGATTTGATGATTTATAAAGTCTACCTGACTCGTTAAATTGTCAAGAAAAGCAAGTAGAACATGCATAGACGTGAAATCAAGCGTAGGCTCCTTGCAGTGTTCTGAAAATCAACATCAAAAGTTATTGTTGGACTAATTAATAATTTATACTCGAAAAATATTCAAGTAAAAAAAGTTGAATCTATTGTGATTTAGACACGAAACACATTATAATTAGCTTTTTAAGCACCTAAAAAGACATAAACATAAATTAAATAACGAAATCCATAAAATCAAGCGTAGGCTTCTTGCACAGCTCTGAAAATCGAACGTCAAGAGTTATTGTTGGATTCGTCCATAAAATATACTCTAAAATTCAAGTAAAAAAAACTTAAATCTATTGTGACTTATACACAAACTGCATTAGTTTTTAAGCACCTAAATATATATAAACCTAAATTAAACAACCAAATTTCTAAATACATATAATAGGTAAAATCACACTTGTTTTCAAAATACTCCTTGAAATTTGATCATGAATATGACATTAAAGAAAACTTTATAGAAGTAAATGGCTTAATGAATTCTAATCCGTTCCATGTTCAAATACAGAAAGAAGAAAAGATCAAGTCTCAAGGAAGTGAAGTGAAAGAAATTATTATCTTATATTACAACAATGATATACTAATCAAATTTCCAAACTCCAAACCTTATACGTACATGGACTTTTCCAAGTTTAGGTATACAATCAAAACTTCTCATATCTTTAGGATTTATAATTTCCATATATTGAGGGTCTTTCAATGAAACAAAAGTTTCATATATACGTTAGGAGTTCGTATAAAAGCAAAAACTTTTCATATATTTATAATAGCTAATATCAAATATTATAAAATATTTGATTCAAGTTCATTTAATATTTTTAAGACATTCACACTTTTAATATATTATAAATAGATTTATCAAGGGTAAATTAGTAAAAGTATCATTTGTTTTTATAGATATGAGTAATTCTTCAGAAATGTAAACAAGCTAAAATATGCACTTATTTAGACATAGAGGGAGTATAAAACAATTACGTTCCTGAAACTTTAGCTAGTTCATAATTAATAGTGATCCTAATTAAATAAGTAATCAAGTTATGAGAATTTGAAGTTGGGTGTAATTTTTTAAAACGAGATACAGGGTCAAAATCTATTGGAGTGGGTATTCTTTGATGAATGGGCGAATTGTAAATTCTCTTATTTCTATGATATATATATATAAAATATACAAAGGAGGCTTTTGACATGATTGCAAAAGGTCAATACAGTTGGAATCAAGGGCATTTTTTACATTTTGCAATTAACTATATAGTGTGATCATGTTAGAATTCATATTATATTAGAAGTGTGAACAAATTAGAAATATTTTGTTTGTTATTTTTACCCTTAGTTAAAATATCCTGAAATTGATAAAATTGCCGTTACTATTTTCATTAAATAATTAGTTAATTATTTTTATGATATTGACTATTATGTTTAAAAGTTATGATTCTAAAATATGTGGTAAGAAAAAATATATGAAAATTAGTTTGGGTTAATTTTCTTTTTCCTAGTGTAACAAGTTCCCAAAAAATATGGTAAAAAGAAACGTCACGTTTTCCATAGAAAATACAAAAAATAGTAATATACTCAATAACAATTTTATTTCTTAAGAATTAATATAAGGAAAATAAGAAAAGAATAACTAGGCAGTTTTTATTCTCCAAATTTGTTAGTGTTAGAACTTTGTTTTGTTTTCTTGATATTCCTCTATGATATTTTATGTGTAGTACTTTTTTCATTTTCTTTTTGGTATTGCGGATCAAGTTTTATGTTGTTCTCGTTTTCTTCTTCTAATTTTAATGTTTATCATATTTTTGGTTGTGTTTGTATTTTCGTGTGTTTATAATCAAGCGGGTATTAGTTTTTTGCGTTCTTCAAATTGAATGAAATCTGCATCTCCTTTTATGTGTAATTTGTGGATTGTTTAACTGCCTCATATGTTTCACATTCAATGATCTAACATTATGATAATGAACACGTGAACTTCTGTTTTTCTATTGAATTTTTCTTAATTTTCTTGAAAAATCACACGTAAAGTTTATATCTTGACTTTGGCTAGAAGTTTTGCGTGAAATTTGAAGAAAGTTAAAGCTGAACTAGCAGTTTAGAAGATATCATTCTCAAGAAGATCAACGAGGGTACAACAATGTGATAAAGGATTCGTGAGCATAATAAAACAAAATAAGCACCTTTTAAAATTATTCCTATAGGCATTTCATCCAGATGGCGTTGGCATAAGTTACAAACCTAAAGACATGAATTTTTTTATATGTGACCGGACAAGTAATTAGCATGCTAGAATCTAACTAAAAAAGCCAGGAGCATGGTTTGTAGGTTGGAAAACAAGTAATTAACACATATAGGCCGATCTATGAACATGATTTATTAGGGATAAAAAAAGCATCTAACATGCTGAAAATTAATTAAAAAGTCCTATGAATGCTATATTCTAGGTGATTAAACAAGCAATTAACGTGCTGGAATTTTAAGAAAAGCTTATAGGCTTGATAATTAGTGCAAAGAAATGTTAAACACATGTATTCATTTAAATGTGTTCTAATGAAAATGAAAATTAAATTCTTATGAATATATCTGAATACTACCCATATAATCATATAGTTGAGGAAAAGCAAAAGAAAATACTACGACGATATCATATAAGGACTAGAAAATAATAATTCGTTGAAGGCTAATGGTTATTAGTAAATTACAAAGGAAGTCCGTACAACAACACCTAGTAGGAGAGCAGTTCAACAAAAGAACAAACAATAGAATGTTGCAGAATGTAGAAATCAAAGCGAAAGAACATAAGCCCAGTATTGCACAGTAATGATTAGAGTTTCTTATTTATGGGAAAGACTTCAGACATAAAAAGGTGAGTGAAAAAGAAGAAAAATGGTGGTTTATATAGGGATTAGAAAAATAAAGTCAATAAAAGAATAAGGACAGACGGTAATTGATAATCTAGACTGATTTGCAAGGATTAATATTTTTTTTAAGCAAGGGACTAGATCAATTAGTGAATAAGAAAATACTAAAGTTACCATAATTAGGCCTGTAAGAATCTGTCCAGACCAAAATGGAAGGAGAAAACCAATAAATAAAATCTAGTGACCCAAAATAAGCACTCATGCGATTGTTACGATTTTTCAAATTTGGACACATATAATCGGCCATCAGCCATCATATATCTCTTCAAAGAATATGAACAAGTCTGTCCCATAATTGATCAAGTACCAAATTTAACCCAATGTTAACAAAGGAAACATATAAGAATCATGAAAGATCCCTCGCAATCAACTCATCATTCAACAGGAATATGATCGCCACTTGCCAAAAACCGAGTTACCAAGCACTAAAGCAATGATCATCACTTCAAATTCAAGCATGTCTAAGTGAGCAACACTATACCAACAGATAACGAACAAAAGAACAAGTTTTATGACAAAATATGATATCAGCAATCCAGATGCAAAAATTAAAAAACTTCACAAAAATAGGGGTTTAACATATGATGATTTAGCCTATCAACAAACACGAATCATAACAAATTGGGTCAAGAATCTCAATCAAACTCCAGAGATCTCAAATCTCAGAACCAATCAAAAATAAATAAAATAAAAAATGAGTAGGAGAAGAGAGAAGAGTGAATCAAACATCAAAATCAAGTCTCGAAATAAAAAATGGAATGGATTTGTAAAAATTCTATTATAAAAAATTAACATTCCGATGAGGGTCCTGATCGGAGAAGGGGTTGATAGCCAAAGTGGACAGGTGGGAGTGGCGGTGGGTTGATGGTTGGAGACGATGTGGCGGCGAAGGTCTTCACTGGATAGTGGCATTACTGGTGCGGGTGTAGCGCTGCTTGGAGATCGACAGTGATAGAGGGAGGCAGTGGTTTCACCAGTAGAGGGATGAGACGTAAGGTGGATAGTGAGGAGGAAAGTGAAAGGAAGAGAGAGTACGGTAGCGGTGATCGGTGGAGGAAGAAGGAGAAGAAAGGATGGAAAGAGAGGTGCGAGAGAGCTAGGGGCGTGAGGGAGTGTTATAAAATGAATTAGGGTTTTGGGTTTTGAGAGATGGGGGAAAATAAAAAGAGAATGAAAATTAGAGTTGATCTAATCGGTTATATCAATAAGATGAATAGATGTGACAAAGGGATGGGAATGGATTAGGTTTCGTGGGTTAAATAGGTTATCCAGGTTGGGACAAATTGAAATTGGATCAAATTAAATATAATTTGGGGCTAAAATTGAAATTAAAATAAACAAAAATTGGGTAGGCATTAAATAAATTAGAGTAATTGAATTGATATATGCTATTATTTTAATAAATAAATGCAACATTCTAAATAAATAATATAATTATTAAAATGATATCATATATATAAAATTAATTACAAATAAAGTAATTAGGTTAGGGAAAAGAAATTTGAAATGCTACGTTATTTAAATAAAGATAAACATATTAAGTATTTGAAAACACTTTATACTTGGATTTTATTAATAAGTAATATGTAAATATAAAATATACTTAAAGAAACTTCTTTATAGAGTAAATAACTTAGAGGAGAATATTAATTATTCAACACGTAATATACATATGTATATAAATTTATCTATTTCAAGTGGTTGATTGTTGTTTAAGTTCGTAAGTAAATATGATTGTGGAAATGAGGGGTTACCAAATGTTGTATATGTAAATATAAAATATACTTAAAGAAACTTCTTTATAAAGTAAATAACTTAGAGGAGAATATTAATTATTCAACACGTTATATACATATGTATATAAATTTATCTGTTTCAAGTGGTTGATTGCTGTTTAAGTTCATAAGTAAATGTGATTGTGGAAATGAGGGGTTATCAAATGTTGTTTTTTCAATAGCATTTATAGTATGTCAGAAGCTTGGTACTCATCACATTTATACATGTTGCTTGGTACATATACTATATTTAAACATTTTCTCTGGTGTATATCTTAGTACGGATCATCGCTGTTGGCGCTGATCATTCACAGATTTTGGAGTACTTTGAGACGTGGGGTGAGCTCTTAACAACTGGACTTCACCTATTTCTCATATTATTATGGTTCTGTCATGATTGTACATTTAGAGACAATATATATATATATATATATTATCTTTTGCATTTTTTAGTGCTCAGTTGTATAGTGGCTCTTGTATTGTGATAACAGGTTTGTGAAATTGGTATAATGACCCTTACGATTGTTTTTGTATTTTGTTGCATCTCAGAGTTTTTTTGTAGCGGCTCAAAGTCATTTGTGAATTATCAAAATCGGTGGTTCATTTCTCAAGTTGTTCCTTTAGTTGTTATATTTGTTTTCCTATTTTAGAGTACATAGCTATTCTTAGGCTGGGTTTCAAGGTTTGGCGCCCCTGACCTGTCCACTTCTTTAGTCTTTTTCTTGGCTTATACTTTGGTGTTGCATTGCGATTATAGATTACTCTTCTTTACTGACTCTGAAACATAGATGGTGAGATTATTGAAACATATCCATCAGTCCTAGACATTATAAATGGTTAGGATTGCTGTGGTGACGGAGCCTGTACAGGGCCGACAGAACTTCTTATGAGCTATTGTTTATGGTTGAGCACGTCATCATCATGAAAATTGATTTTTATACGTTGATTTCTACTATTTATGGCCCAGGGGCAACATAACCGATTTTGAAATCTGTATAGCCGTGTGAGCCTGTTTTTGGTATTTTGAGATTAAATTGAGTATAAAATGATGATTTCTACCTGTTTTAAATTATAAAAGGACTAACGAAGATATATCCATTATTTTTTATATACTACTAGACTCGGTGAAAGTCAGAAGCTAGACATTATAATTTATACTGATTTTAAACTCGGCGATGGCTGACAAAGAGATTGTGTTTATACTAATTTAGACCCGGTGAAGGATGGGCATTTACTCTGAGATTGATATTTTGAGATAGACCTTATGGATTCGATCACAGTTATGGGATATTGAGATAATATACGATGAAGGCTTCCATGGACCTTGTCAATCTGGGCTAGTATGCTACTGGAGGAGGAATATATGGAAGAGTAAAGGTATATGGGTAAACGCCTTCCATGGGTCCTGCCTCCTTAAGCTATGGGTACCAGAAAAGGAGCATACACTTTTTTACTAGCATCATATCGTATCATTTATATATTCTATTCTTCTGTGTTGTTTCTTGATTGTATTCTTCAATTGTATAGGTGGTTGAAGAGTTTGCATTCACTTGGTTGGATTCTTCAGGTGAATTGGCGCTTGATGGGATTTTACATTACTTACATTATTATATTCGCTTATGGTCAAATAGTGACTTTACTCTTTGGATTCATTTCATGCCTTGTATTGTTTTATTACATAGTTATAGCTATCTCATCCCTTCTATTCCTTTATTGAGGTTACCGATATACCATCATATTTATTATTTTCTATTATTTCTTGTTAGTTGGACATAGATTCAGGTACACTCTCACCTTTATTTGCCTGAAGCTTTGTACTTTTAACAAGATTTTAGGGTTACTTACTTACCAATCCTGTTAGATAGTTTCTCAATATATGCTCTTCTTTTTGACTTCTGTGACCTGTTTTTCTTTATTTGTCTATTTACTGCTTCTATTTTTTATATGGGCCCAATCGGTCGATGATGTCTACTGGGTACTTGATTGCTTTGGCTTTTTGGTACTTATACTACACTTCTGCATCTTCCTAGTATAGATCCTAGTATGAGTAATACCGTTGATTCCTTAGTTCATGTTGATTAACCATATCAGAGGTAGAGGATGGATTTTGACGTTTGGGGTCTATTTTATCTTTCATACTCTATAGTTCCTGTCATTTGTACTTTAAATAGATTATACACTTCTTATTTTGAGTTATATTCGTATTTCATAGTCTCTATGTACTAGATACCAAATTTTGGGAATTGTTTAACATATCTAGACTTTCGTTTTACCATTCCCTTATATAAGTTTATGTAATTACTTTCCACGTTAGTTGTATTCTAGATTTTCATATTTTGGGTGGTTCACCTGTAGTTGGTGGTAGGTACCCTCATGACTGAGAAATTGGGTCATGACAAATTGGTATTAGAGTATTAGGTTTGTTGGTATCCTTGGTACTTGAGTCGATGTCTAGTAAAGTCCTGCTGATCGGGTACGATAATGTCCATATCTTATCTTCAGGAGGCTACAGTGACATCTGTAGGAAATCATTCTTTTTGTATTTTTATGTCAAGCGTTATATTGTAGTTAGTCTTTTGGAATCTGATGTTTTCTTATTCATTTTTCTACAAATGGCGCGTACACGATCATCCGATATAGAAGAAGATGGAGAGCCCATCGTACCACTAACTACGGCTCCAATTAGAGGTCAAGAGAGGTGTCAAGCTCGTTCCCGTGGTCAAGTTCGAGGGCATGTCAGGACTGTAGCATTGGATAGAGCTATTTCTCCGATTAGAGCACTAGCCACCGAATGGGCCTGTTGCGATTTAACAACCATTAGAGGTGCATAAACAAACTTTATTTCACTTATTCCAGCTCCAACTCCATTTCTTTCTATAGTGGTTTGAGGTGTTCTTCTTCAACTTTTGAGTATATTGAGTAGGCAGCCAATAGATGAGGCCTAAACATCTGTTCAAGATATATCCCTTGGTGTTCTTGGGTTAGAAGTGTCGCCAACTACTATGACTTATTTATTTCAGATCCTTCCAGTGCAAACCTAAGCTACTCCTTCACCAGTGTTATCGATTCCTTTTGTTTGCCTCTTATGCCTTTTCGTTCGCCTATGTTTGATGCTGATCAGAAGGCTTTAGGTAGATTTTTTATATTAGACCCTTTCAGATTCACAGGACTCCTGGAGAGGATGTTAGGGACTTTATAGACAGACGTCAAGAGGGGTTGCATAACCTCAGTTTGTTGGAGACACAAGTGGATTTCACTAGTTATCAAATGAGTGGCCAAGCTAAGAGTGGTGGAGATCTTTTGCTTCTACTGGATCAGATAATCCTCTTCGTCTTATTTGGAGTGTGTTTTATGATGCTTTCTTGGGTTGATATATCTCTCATTCAGATCATGATAGGAGGAGAGAGGAATTTATCATACTTTAGCAAGGATCTATGTTTGTGACAAAGTATGAGACCATTTCCATCGTCTATTTAAGTATATAGCTAGTTTAAAATGTACCGAGGCAAAGAGATCCGTCATTTTGTATGGGGTTTGGATTCTTAGATTCATCAGACCTCCAAGATTTTTGTTGCCACTTGCATCGTTTTAGGTCATATTATAGCATGCTCGTATAATGGAGGACTTTCATCGTGAGAGTTGATATAGTAATGAGAGAGGTCCAGTCATTAGGAAAGGTTTAGTGCATCTTAATTTGGAGGTAGGGATCAGGTTCTTGGAGTACAGGTTCATCCCAGCATCAATATTAGGGACAGTTCATCCATCTTGTCCAGGCTTTCGGTAGTGGTTCACAAAGTGTGGGGTTTGAGGGCCAATCATCAGTCCAGTCTTTGAGAGGTACTACTTTAGGGTATTGATGCTGTGTTGTCCATATTGGTTTAAATAGTTCCTCTTAATAGGGCAGTTTAGTGGGGCCTTGTTACGAGTATGGTGCTATGGGACTTTGCTAGATATTGCACCCAATTGGGGTACTATTCACCCCATTTCTCAGCCTACTGTTATACCTACTCCTATTCCAGTGTAACCTATTAGAGTAGTGCCACCCTAAGGAAAAAATGATTGTGCTGCAGCTAGAGGTGCTCCTTATCATGGTAGGGGTGGAGGTCACCATAATTTTTATATCATTCTTGGTAAGCTAGAAGCAGAGGCCTCTGATGCTGTTGTGACAAGTACCGTTTCTGTGTGTTATCAACCAACTTTGTCTTTATTTGATCCAGGCTCTACATGCTTTTATGTATTCTCATATTATGCTCTGTGTTTGAGATTTGTTAGTGAGTAGTTTCTTGTGTGATCGTGTATTTCCACCCTAGTAGGTGATTATTTATTAGTGGATCATTTTTTGAGATATTATTATGTGGCTATTGGGGATTATGAGACTTAGGATGATTTGATCTTATTGGATATAATTGATTTTGATATTGTACTGGGCATGGACTATTTATCCCATCATTATGTAGTCACAGATTGTTATGCCAATACTGTTACCTTAGTTGTGCCTGGTGCATCCCAAGTCGTGTGGCAGGGTTTGGTGAATGGTGCACTATCGAGGATCATCTGTTGCCTTCAGGCTAGTTGTTTAGTTTCACCTGGTTGTTTGGCTTATCTTTCTTATTTTAGAGATATGAATGTCAATACTTTGTCTCCCGACTCAGTTCCTATTGTTAGTGATTTTTTATGTGTTACTGACCAACCTCCATGGACAACTATCTGAGTAAGATATTAATTTCAGTATTGAGTTAGAGCCGAGCACCAAACCCATTTATGTTGTTCCTTATAGTATGACACCTGCTGGGTTGAGAGAGCTTAAAATTTAACTTTAGGATCTGTTATATAAGGGATGCATCAGACCTATTGTTCACAATGGGGTGCTTCTATGCTTTTTATTAAGAAAAAATATTTCTTTGTGTGTATATGTGTTGATTATAGTTAGCTAAATGGGATCACTGTGAAGATTAAGTATCCCATGCTAAGGATTGATGACTTTTTAGATTAGCTTCAGGTTTTAGCTAGATTCTCTAAGATTGATTTGAGGTCCAATTATCATTAGTTAAGGATTATGGAAGAGGATATCCCTAAGACAGCATTTACGATGCGTTATGCTCATTATGAGTTCCTAGTAATGTTTTTTTCTTTGACCAATGCGCCTGCAGATTTGATGGATCTGATGAACCTAGTGTTCCAGACGTATTTATCTTTGTGATTGTGTTTATTGATGATATCTTGATTTATTCACAGAATAGAGAGGAGCATGAGCGACATGTGAGGATTGTGCTTCAGACTTTAAGAGATTATTGTCTTTATTCCAATTTCATAAAGTGTGAGTTTTGGCTTGAGTCAGCTACATTCCTTGGATATATGGTTTCTAAGGAAGGTTTCCTGGTAAAATCGATGAAGATTTCACTATTTGTGACTCGCCTATACCAATCCCGACTACCTTCTGTCAAAGAATGTTCCCTCACACATCAATAAAGCTATTGAAGTTTCTTAAAAGCAGGTCAGATCCTCAAATAGAGAAAACTCCTATTGAGGTTCCCAATTTCATTGGGTTAGCTAGTCGTTACCATCAGTTCGTTAAGGGTTTCTCTTCCATTATAGCACCATTGACCATATTTACTAGAACAGAGGTTTCTTTCCACTGGTATAATGAGTGTGACTCTAGTTTTCAGAGGCTTAAGACCATTTTGATATCTGCTCTAGTTTTGACATTGCCGGTTGAGGGTTAGAGTTTCTTGCTATATTTGTAATGCTTTTGGCATTGTCTTGGGATGTGTATTAATGCATCAAGGTTGAGTGATCACTTATTCTTTAAGGCAGCTCAAAATTTCACCAAGTTAGTTTTTCACTTTATTCCATTGATTTTAGATCGTTCCTTAATCGTCTTAACTCCAACTTTTGGGTATAAGTTTCTTATGATGTAGGGAACATTTTGATACTTTTAGTTTGGAGTTTTGGGTTACCAGGCTCGTAGGCCTATTTTTACTAGCACTTTTAGCCTAGCTATAATTATAGCGTTATGGGTATCATTTCACTCCTATTAACATGTAGTTTATTATTTTTCTATTTTCATAATAA
>JBDJHY010628762.1:0-16234 GCA_039654485.1 Withania somnifera | reverse complement strand
CTAGTAATGAAATGGTAACATTCTTGGCATAACAATCCAAATCTGCACGATGTGGAGATAACCAATCCATACCAAGTATGATATCAAAAATGACCATATCTAGCAACATCAAATCAGTCTATGTGTCTAACCCGCCAGCACAAATCAAACAAGATCGGATCACCCGATCCACTACTAAAGAATCCCTACTGGGGTAGCAACATTCATAGACATAGATATCATATAACTGGAAAACCCTAAATTGGGTACAAAATAAGATGATACATATGAACATGTAGAACCAGGGTTAAATAAAGCTAATGCAGGTATAGAACACATAGAAATCACACCTATAATAACAGCATCAGATGCCTCAGCCTCTGGTCAAGAAGGTATAGTATAAAGTTTGTGATCACTACCATGTCTACCACCACCTCGACCGCCGGCCCTACCACGCTGGCCACAACCTCTCTGACCACCATGTGCCCCACTCTAGCTGTTGGAGGCACTACTCTCACTAGATGTGCAGCTATTGGAGCAGGATGAATAGCTCCCTTATGGGAAAAAACCTCGCATAATGGCCTACATGGCCGTACACATAACATGGCCCAGATGGCCCACCCTGTCTAGCTCCTCTACCAGAACCTGTATATATATTCTGCTATGATGAACTAGCCCCTCTGTAAGGCTGTGCAGGAGATAGAGATGATACCTAATGATGCCTGCACCAGCCTGCTAGACTGGCCCTGTGGCTGCTAAAACTGATCACGGCCCCTAGAACAGGACCCACTATAACCTCCCCGATGTTGTTGTCTCTTTTTGTTGCACTGACGTGAATCACAATAGAGGGATTCCATAGATCTAGCATGATCGGCCATGGTTTGGAATGGATGACCGTTAGAAACCAATAAGGCTACCACCTCGCAGAGCCTATCTCTCAGCCAATGAAAAAATTTGCGGACTCTCTCTGCCTCTGTAGGTATAAAGTCTACCCCATATACCGATAACTGATGGAATTTAGCCTCATACTTAACCACCGACATACCTCCCTACTTTAATTTCCAAAACTCCTTTCTCAGGTGCTCTCTCTCGGCGCTGGAAATGAACTTCTTCATAAATACCTCATAAAACTCAACCCAAGTTGGCTGTGACGAACCTACGGGTCTGCATACCAAGAATGTCCGCCACCACTACTGCGCCGCACCACATATCTAATAGGTGGTAAAGGCTACTCCATAGGTCTTCAACACTCCCATGTTGGTCAACCTCTCTTCGCATTCCATCATAAATTTGTGAGCATCCTCTCTCAATGCTCTAGTGAACCTGGGGGGATCCAATCTCAGAAAATGGGTCAGGAGCTTCTGCTCCATGTCAGTCATGGTTGAATTTTTCTCCATAGCAGGAGCAACAGTAGGCACTGGCAAAAATAAAACTTGGGTAGAAGTAACTTCCAATACCACTGGCGGTGCTGTCTACACTATAGGTTGTGCTGTCGGGACTGCTAGTTGTGTCCCATCAATCAGAGGGACTCCCAGAGCACTAATAAACTATCATAACACACTGCGAATGTCTGGAGATGGTGCTGTATGTGATGCAACTAGTACTGCAACAGGTGCAGCAGGAATTGATGGGACCTCTGTAGTAGTGGCTAGAATAGGCACTTCAGCTGGTGCCTTTGTCGTTTGGTTAGCTACGGTAGAACGTATGCGCGACACCTGCGAAATATTGAGAATTATGAATGAGAATTTCAAGAAACATCCAAGGATACACGCACTATAAAAGATTCTAAAGAAGGAATTAATTTTCTAAATGTCACCATAGCCTCCCGAAGATAAGCCACGAACGTCTCCATGCCGATCCACAAGACTCTACTAGACATTGGTTCTGTACACTGACACCGATGACCCTAAGCTCTAATACCAAATTGTCAAGACTCAATTTCACGAATCATGATTGTACCTACTATACCACCAATAGGAGAACCAAACCCTATAGTCCGTAAATGAACTGGAGGACTATATTATTAAATGAGGAAAAATAACCAAAGTCAAATAAAATAATAGTTTTGAGAAATTAATTAAGAAAGAAACAACCACCCAAATCCAGTATCAGTGTCAAATGAACCACTATGAACAGAATGATGAAAACTAAAATAAATATAGTATCAATATATCTCCAAAATACAATGGAAATCAATGAACATAAATCTGAAGATAAGCAGGATCAAGAAGGAAACCATGCTCTCCCTTAATCTGATACGAATACTATCAAAACAAACAGTGGTCTATGTATCACAAACGGGAACCTCTACTCAGATCTACACAAGTGCAAGTGAAGTATGAGTACAAGTCACAGAAGCAACCCGTACCCAGTAGGCTTCGAGGGCCCACTGAACGCATAACAATAATAAACACAGTAAATAACAGAGTACAAGAAAAAGGGGTCACAGAAGTAAATAGGACAATACAGGAAACTAGCAACTCAAGTACGAAACAAATGTCACATAGAAAGATAGTACTAGCTAATCACATAATAGGATCATAAGTAATGGAAGAGAACATACCTAACATCCTTGCAACAACATATGTAATATATAACATAAAGAATAAGAATCAAGAAAGGTAGGAATAGAACATGGTCGGTATACTAGTAACCTCAAGTGAATAAATGAAAAGACAAAGAAGAGTTAAGGAACTAATCCTACATAAAATGAACAAAAAGTAACCAACCAGGATACCTAAATAATAATGCTAATATAAGATAAACAATTAAAACTCTTACAAGTCCCCCATAAAGAAATGCAACATACACCAAAAGAAACATGCTTACTGTAGGCCTTACATCTCAACCAGGGTACACTGAAGAAAATAAGTATAGAAAGTAGACATAATGCATGAAGTAATCATCCTATGTACGCATCTCCTCCAGTATCTGTAGGTCCAGTAGGAAGAACCCATGGAAGGTTACCCTAGAAGTTCCCAGTGTATGTTATCCCCCATAATCTACATACCCCCTCCTCTGTGTCACGTGGAAGCTTGAAAGCAGGTCTATGGGGGTGCATCACCACGTATAAATCTAATGTCATCATATCCTCACATCACAAATAATAGAGCCACAAGGGTCTCAATAGTCTGGCATCTAGTGCCCATATCAAGTAGTCTAGCATATCATGCCGAATATCAATTGTACCATCAAGTACAACTCAACATATCAAGGCTACAAGCTTTTTTATCAACATATCTGATCATAATCATTAATAAATCGTGTATCACCATGTATCCATAACCAGTAGTGCCACAAGTGTCAAAGTTGTACTGTTACGACCTAATTTCTCGGATCATGATGGCACCTACTATACCATCAGTAGAAGAATTAAACCCCGTAGTCTGTACCCGAAGAGGAGGACTACTACAATTAATGCAAAAGAATATGAAAAGAAATAGTAAAGATAATAAAGAATCGATGTCAATGTCAAATGAACCACTAGTATAGAACAACAATGATGTAGAATATTCAAAATCTCAACACATCTTTAAAATACAATGGAGATAATAAAAACTATACAACTAAAGAGAAGCAGGATAAAGTTGCATGCCAGGGTCACCTTGAATCTCTGATTTGGAAGATAGGCAAACAAACAGTGAACTGTAATCATGAACGAAGACCTATACTCGGATCTGTACAAGTGCAAGTGTAGTATGAGTACAAGCCGCTGAAGTAATTTGTACTTAGTAGGTTTTGAGGACTACTGAGCACACAACAAAACTAATTGCAGTAAATTGAAGAATAAAAAGGAAAGTAGTCATGGAAGCAAATAGGACATATCAGGAAACTAGCAGTTCAATATAAATCAAATGCCATGTAGACAGATACTGCTAGCTAATCACATAACAGGACCATCGGTAATGGAACATATTGTACCCGACATCCTTCCAACAACATATGTGAAAATATATTAAATAAATAGGAATAAAGAAAGATAAGGATCGAATATGGTCGGTGTACCGGTAACCTCAAGTAAAAGGATAATGGAATAAACAGAAGTAACAAGCACTAATTCCCACATAACACAAAGCAACAAGTAGACAATAATAATAGATAAGCAGTTATAGCACGAATAATAAAGTAAAGCACATAAACACTGACAAGTCCCCTATAAGAAGCGTAGAATACATACAAAACATGCACACCTGTAGGCATCACATACTACCAGGGGGTACACTGAAGAAAACATATGTAGAAAAAGTAACAAACACATGATCGTCAGAGGAACCTCATATCCCCAGGTAAGAAACACATGATCGTCAGAGGAACCTCATAGTCCTCCAATAACATAAACTATGCTCATAATTCATGAAAATCTCTTATGGACATTTATATGACCTGTGTAATACTGGTCATTGATCTCCAGCTGGATGCCATATCTTACCCAAAAATGACCAAGATAGTCGAGCTGGAGATCCTTAGTTTTCTTGTCATTTTGATCATGATTGATTCATTAATTTTTTAAGTCATATAGAGTTTGTAAATTTATGTTTCAGATAATAATGATATAATTTCACTTGTATCAATATGCTAAAATTACTGGTTGATGATTATTCATATAAAACATATAATAATCATGTTACAGATCTTAAATCCTGTAAATCATGAACATTTTAAACTTGTGAAGACAGTTTTTGTAAAAATCATAATTATGAGGTTTTGGAACCTAGATCAAGAAATCATAAACTTTGGTTGAAAATTGTGGGCATGAGAGTGGAAAGGACTCTCATTAAATACCCATTACCCGATTAAAAAAAAAAGGATTCTTTCCATAAAATTAAACTTGAAACTTAGAAGAACCTTAAGCATACTATTCTTGAGAGATTTTCTATTTATGTTATTGGTGAAAGAAAATTTAAAATTGAGGATTACTGGAAATAAGGAATATGGATTTATATAAAATAACCCTAGGTAAAGAATAGAATAACTTGAGAAATTAGTGCAGAACACCATGAGTCAATATCACAACTCGTGGTTTTGCATATCATGACTTGTGATCTCATAGTTGGTTTCTAGAACAACACTATCATACCATGAGTTGATACCACGAGTTGTGGTTCCTCACATCGCAACTCAACAACTCATGAAGTATCTCATGGTATGAGAGATTAGGTTACTGGAATATGGGTCAATATATCCCATGATTCCATATCAAGCCTCGTGGTTTTAAATATTGTAAGTCATCTAATGACTCATGGTCATGAAGAAATTTTAGAAGTTAAATAATGTTCTGCTCAGTTTCCATGACTCAAACAGCACGACTCATGATGTTGTATTCCACGAGTTGTGGTTCAATTCTTGGGGAACTAGTATGAAGTTATTTTTTGGTTTCAAGATGATATTTTGAATTTTTTAGGCTAGTAAAAGCATGAGATATTACAATATCTCCCCCTTGGGATGATATGTCCTCAAATGAAGGCTAGAGTTGAGCTTTTAAGTTGAACTAGACTATTTTTCTAGGCTAGCTAGGTTCTTATCATGAACATAGGAGTTGAGTTGAACTAAACTTCATCTTGAAGGTTAGATTGGAACTAAACTCGGTATGAACATACTTAGAATGAATACATAGACATAAAAGTACGGATAGTTGACTCTGAACATTAAAAAAAAGGTAAGGGTGATAGATGAGTAAGACTAGATACTAAAACTAACTACTAACATGACTGAAAACATGAAACTGGCTAAGCTAGCTAAATTAAGTACAACTGAATACATGTACTATGAATTCGAGAGATAACACTCATAAAAGCTGATATAGAGCATGAAACTACACTGATTATGCTGAATAGATAGGATGAGGTATCTTAAACTAAAGTTCAGTTAGAGGAGAACCTGACTTGTCGAAATTGATTTACTGAATTGAACATGAACATGATATTTACTATCTCGATAACCATACTAATAATGAATAGGATACTAACTGAACCAAACTAATTTAGCATGATACTCTAACTAAACTGAACTTTTCTACCATGAACTCATTTAGAAAGGCATGAATACTCTCAATGAGACTAATGCAATGCTACACTTACATTCATCTAATAAGGAAACAATAGTTGAATGAAGAGGTTGATTATCTTAGAATGAACTGCATTCTTCAAGAATAAATGCATATTTTGGTAGTTTAGAACTTTCTTATAACTCAATGGGCCGCACTAGCTGCATATATGATGACAGGGAATTGGTATGACAATGGGAACAACTGTCTTAGCTGAGTAGAAATTGAATATGATATATTTGTTATAGCTAAAGCTACACTTACCAACTAAACCATACTATCATAAAAACTTATAAATAGTTATGAAGGAATGCATCAATACAACACGAGCCATGAGGCAAAGACACTTAATATAGACATATTGAAGGCATGAGCTCATAGAGACCTTTTAGTTAAGAGCTACTAACATTTTCTGAACATCTCATCCATCTAATCTAAATCATAGAGTAGGGAAGTCATGGTCTTGGACATATGCCTTATTAGAATCTAAAGTTTTGAGACATGAAACTTACATAGAAATTGTTTGAAAGAATGATAGGGTACTCTAACCTTAATAGTAAAACTACCAGTCTCTAATTTACAAATAATCCTTCAACTACACTTCCTCCTCTAAAATACTCTGCTCATTTTTCAGAACCTATGATCATCATAAGGGTACTGAAAGTTACTAACTTCAAAGGCTAACCACGTGTTCATATTGCATTGAAGCCTAGTTTGAAGGTACAAGGTACAACCTACAAGGTGATCATGCTAATCTAATCCATGATATTTGTTATTCTATATCATAAGAACACTACTTCTTCTTATCTATAAAATCAATCGACCTTATTCTCCAATCAAGGAGTCACTAACTATATGCTTCAATTAGTCACACATTCATCCATACAATATTCAAATGTATTACTATAATTACTCCATGACTTCCTAATATCTAAAACTAAACCATCTAGGAATCTTCTTAATATAACTAAAATGAATAGTTCAACTTATTCAGTACATAAACACTTAACATCTTAGATGACAAAGGCACTCTAAAACTACTACTGAATGAGCATTTATTGTTTTTCATGTTAGCATCTACGAGGATTCTTCCACTACCATGTAATAACTCATGAATGGGATCAGTGAGGGGAAATAGGATTTGATCATCAACTATAAAAGTTATAGATCAAGTTCTAACTCCATAACTAATACATGGAGTTTGAACTGAACGTCATTATAGGAAAGTGATACATCATTACTGCACTATTGAGCCCAAGATGGTCTGAAAATTAAAGTCATGAAATAGGTTGAATAATTGGAATATAATAGAAACTAGATTATTAGTTATACAAGAAACTCTAAAACTGACATCATAAGATGACTAGATATATGCATCATGCAAAAAATAGTCATGTTTTCTGAAATGACTTCTCATACTAAAAATTGATCATAAATGTAAACCTTCATAAGATGTACGAACAATGATATGGCACAATATTTTACCTCTAACTGAAGTACAAAAAGTACCAAAGGTGTATAAACAGGTTATCATCTTATCATAGATCTACATTGGAACTTCTACTATTAAGGTCACAAGATTTGACTGGTTCTTGATCTTACCATCTCCTCCTTTGGTCAAAGATGAAAATCCTAAGTTTGGGGATCTCTCTCTAAACTGAGATACAACTAACCACACCAAAAGATCAGCTGCTCACTATACATATGAATTCCAAACCCTCCCTTCAAGGACTATAACACTTTACACTTAGATTCTTTCTAGGACTTCTCTCTGAAATAGCTTAATGTTTCCTTTTTCCTCTAAGGTTTTCACTAAAGGGTCATCACTGTTTCTAGATTACTAAAATCATAACTTTCACTTTTTTTAACCCTCATGCTGCAATACCCATCTACTAAATACTAAAATAATAATCTAGATTTAAGGCTTATCATTCAAAAGTTAAGAATTTACTATTTTTATAACTCACTTAATAAATACATGAATCTAGCTACACACCTCAGTAATAAACTAAGCCCAACTCTGATCTCTACGTCGTTGACTTCCTACTATTAGCTCTAGGATCGTTCAACAATATAAGGCTTGTATTATAACATCTCCAATGAGCAAACTACCAAAACACCCTAAGTCATCCTTAGTAGTCTCATAGATACTAAGGTCACAAAAAGGGTTTGAAAGCATGTCATTCTTTCATTTAAGAACATGATTCATGGAAACAAGAATACATTCTTTTAAAATAACAAACTTAAATGTACGAGTGGGCTACTCTCAAGATCTTTTGCAATGTCAACTTTTATTGGCTTTATCTAAGAGCTTCACAAAGATAAGGATCTAAGTTTTTCTATTTCTAATACATCAATGATAAGGCATAGTTAGAGGAATTTAAATAACACATAAATTCGTATAAGTTTCATAAAAGACTACTCCATTACACAATTTAGAATATAAAAATAGGGAAACTTTTCATAAATGTCTTATGGTCTCCTAATTATAAGTTTGGTGTACAACATATCCATAAGAAATACTTTACTAGACATGGTTTTGGACATCCCTCGGACACTTGATCCTTGGGTTCTGATACCAAGTTTGTTACACCCTGAGACTACTCTTTAGTGTAACGTGGCACTTAGGTCCCACAAGTGGGTCTAAGAAAGATCTTATCACATACACCTGTTCATAAACTAACATACACCAGAAGCTATAGAAAACATAATAAAAGATGATAATAAGAAATCTCAAAGACCTTATGAGTTTAATCAATGACTAATACCTAGAGAATCATATCAAAAGATTGTCAACATTCTAACGTACATATATGAAACCTCTACTAGGATTAGGATGAATTAATGGGACAAACCCCCAATCATCTCTCAAATATTAGGCTGAAATACAACATGACATAAATAAAAGAACAACTTCAGTTTCCAATTCTATAAGGACTTACCAAGCTACTAAAAATCAACTTCTACTAGCCACGTGGATGGGGAGGAGATCTGTCTTTACATAGTCATAAGAGGAGGCAACCCAAAATGGGTTTAGTACATAGAATATATTAGTATTGGAGTGTATGTATAAAAATATGATAAATATCAATGCATAAAGATAATCATGAAATATGACTAGAAATCATAATGTAAATCTCAAAACATGTGTAATGACCCATATACTGTAGTAATTGACAAATATAAATTGCTTATCATATTCTCCAAAGTGTAGCAAGAAAATTATAATCTTATTGGGCCAATGCAACGGTGTGATTCTAAAAGGTTAAATCATGAGGTGGGAGTTTCTATTAATTGACATAAACCATGCTATGTGCGACGTGGAGTACAACGTCATAAATTTACATTGAAAAAGGTGAAGTGTCATAAGCCGCACTGATAAAAGTCTCCCTAACTTACCACAGTAGGGACTAATCATGTTGTACTAAGACAAGGACCTTAATTAAATTTACAAGCAAAAACAAGCATTGGTAACAGAGATATGGGTTTTGATTATCAGTCTCTATTAGCAAGTGAAAACTCTCATCCTCTTGGTGCTAAATAATCCTTCCAAGACATACACTATTCTCATAATTAATGAAAATCTACCATATGGACATTATCTAGATGTGTCGTCTAATATGGTCATTGATGGTTAGCTGGATGCCATATCTAACCCCAAAAGTACCATGATAGCCAAGCTGGAGCTCCTTAGTTTTCTTGTCATATTTATCATGTTATTTTCATAAATCTTGTTAAGTCATGTAGAGTTCATATATTCGTGTTTGAGATAACAATGATAAATTTTAACTTGTATAAATATGCTAAAATCGTGATTCTTGTTATAAATTATGCTAAACAAGGATAGGCATGCTAGTTCAAAATAATTCACATAAAACATGAAATGATCATGATAGAATTGTTAAATCATGTAAGTTTGGAACAATTTATAATTGTGAAGACAATTTTTATAAAGATCATAATTATGAAATTTTGAACCCTAGATCAAGAAAACATAAACTTCGCTTGGAAACTAAAATTTTGGGCATAAGAGTGGAAACGACTCTTATTGAATACCCCATTACTTGACTTTACAAAGGATTATTTACAGAAGACTAGACTTGAAATTGACAAAAACCTAAGCATATTATTCTTGAGATAAACCCTTTTTTCTTTCTTGTAAGTATTTTTCTTAGTGTGCATCAAATAGGGATATTTGAGGATTTTCTATTTATATTAGTGGTGAAAAGAAATATGAAATGATTGATTATTAAGACTAGGTATTTGTCTAGTATACTCTGGGTAAGGAATAAAATTACCTGCTAAATTAGTCGTAGAACACCACAAGTCAATCCCATGACTCATGGTTTTGCATAGCATGACTTTTGGGTCGAATAGTAATTTGGGACTTGGTTATTGGAATAACATTGGCATACCATGATTTGACACCACGAGTCATGGTTCCTCACCTCACTACTTGTGAAGTGTCTTATGATACAGGAGATCAGACTATCGAAATATGGGTCTGGCTCCCACAACTCCATATCATGAGTCGTGCTTTTGAATACCACGAGTTGTGGAATTAATCATGGTCTTGAAGAAATTTTTCATATGTTAAACAATTTTTTGCCCAATTTCCACTACTCATGATGTTGCATTCCATGAGTCGTGGTTAAATTCGCGAGAAAATTAGAAGATATTTTTTGGTATTTAAGCTGATATTTTGACTCTCTAGGCTAGTACACGCATCGGGTATTACATTCATTCTAGGAACTAAACTTAGACGTGAACCTATATAAGGTGCATGAACCTTAAACATGGGCATGACATGAAATTTCATTTCTGACTAAAGTATAATGAGTATGCTGGAGTATGAATGGATCACTATCTAATCATAACTCTATGCTGGGACTTCTATTGTTTAATTCATAAGGCTCAACTTGGTTCTTCATCTTACCATCTCCCCTTAGGTCAAAAGCTGAAATTCTAAGTTTGAGAACTTCTTCTATAGAATGGGCTATAATCAACAAACTCTACAGGCTCATGCAATCACTATGCATATGAATACTGAACTTCCCCTTTCAAGCCTACAACTATAGATACTTAAATTATTGATAGGACATCCTTTTGAGATAACCCTTAACTTTTTGTTTGCATCTAAGGCTATCACTAAATGGGTAACACTCTTTCTAGCTTAATAGCACCATACTTCAAATTATTTATCCACCCCCATGTTGTCATTCCTCTCACTATGGTGATCATGTGGAGTTCAAACTTATTATTTAGTACTAAACATGGGTAGCACACAACTTCCTATTACTATTCAGCTTTACAGCTTCTAGATAACAAATCAAGGTATACTAGCCCTTTTTGATCCAACAACAGAACAACTAGTCTCAATCATATACTTTATCTGGGCATAGCCTACATACCTTTCTTTGAACAACCTTATCATACTTAATATATTCCTTATAACTCATCGTTTAAGATGAATTTGTAATGTTATGAATACTATAGGGTCCTCTCATAAAACCATAAAGTATATCCTAAATCATCCAATTCCCAACTTCTTTATCATTTGCTAATATCTTATACTTTATCTTTCTAACATAATAATTTGTCATAATATAGTCCTCCCTTATCCAAAAATAATCCAAGTTTCCCTAACCAACAACTCCCTCTCTATATACACGATGCAATCTACACCAATTTATTACCCCTTAGTCAATATATAATAACTTATCATCCTATTACTCACTGTATAAACACGTGACTTTGCTACACACCTTAATCAATCACTATGCCCATTTTTAACCTCTACTTTCCAATTTCGTATTGTATGTTCATAACGTGTATGCATTGTTAGATCCAGTAGATATCTTATCATTTGTAACTCCTTATGTTGTTGTTAAATTTGGAGTCAGTCTTGCACAACTCTTATAGACCTTTTATGTCTCTACATCAGTTGGTGCCTTAGTTGTAGTGAAAAAAATATATAATAATTGTCCAGCCTCGGTCCTCCAACGAGCCACTTCAGCTGATTTTGTAGAGTTAGACATGGTAGATTTTGATGTTATTCTTGGCTAGATTAGTTGTATTCATTGTGTTCCAAAATTAATTACATAACCAGAATAGTAAAGTTTCAGTTTCTGAATGAACCAATCATGGAAGGAAGGGTAGTCACTAAGTGCCTGCAGGTTACTTCATTTCATATCTTTAGGCTAGAACTATGATGTATAAGGGTTTGAATTACCATTTAGTTTAGGTTAAAGGTTCTAAATCTGAGGCCCTGAATCTCCAGTTAGTTCTAGTTGTTAATGAGTTTCCAATATTCTTTCTAGGTTGGGCTTAAATCTTCACAAAACCATAAAAACTAATAGTTTTGAACAATACTGATAACATTGTTAAAAGCTTGTAAATCCAACTATTTATGAAAATCTTACCATGTACCATGATTTTATTACAGAACATTGACCATGACCATAGAAACCTCTTTTTCTAGAATATTAGCAAGATACTTGGCTCCAATTGAGGAGGACATGGAAAATTATGTAATACAATGTAAAAATCATGAAAAAAACAATAATAATCATAAAACATATTGGAGAGGATAAAATAATTATGAATAATCTATTTGCGATAAAACCTGGATTCACAACTCATAATTTAAGACTGAAATTGAGAAATTTTGCACATAAGAGTGGAAAACAACCCTTGTTAAATTCCTACATACCTTAATCACTCTTTAATAATTTGTGGAGAACCATAGCTTGGATGTAAACCATTGAAAAAAAAATTATTGGAATCTTGATGTGAATTTTCTTGAAAATATATAGTTTCGATCAATAAGAGGGTATTAATATATCTTAAGATGTATAAATCATGAACATTCTATAGCTAAATCCTACCTTCATGATGAATGAATTTTGGAGGAAGTTGGTTCTTGAAATTTTCTCTTTCTAGGGCAATTTTTTGGAGTTGTTGTGGTAAATCACAACTTTAGGGTTTTTTTATAACATTTAAAGGTGTACTATTGCGCGAGGGGCATGCATCAAGGCAGTAGCATTGCCTCAATGCATGATTGCATAGCCAACATGTAATACAAAAGTATACAATATAAATGTTCTAACTTATTGAATAAATATCATATTGATGAATATTTTGCTGCATTGGAAACTAAGGTCATATAATTTTAGTTTTGTAGGTTATGTTTCACGTACCTCCTCGTGTTATTTGATTTATTCTTGTTTGAATTTGCCCTTTTTAGAAAATTATATGAAAACCCAATCAGTAAGAACGTATTCAACTCAACTTTGTACTAGAGGTTCTCTATGGATTCAATTACCTCTTAAACTCTTCCCACATTTTGAGGCAAAATTAAGAATCATCACTCTCCAATCTAACAAAAATCATAAAATGGTTTTGAATCTAGTTCAAAAAGTTTTGAGATGTTACAAGCATTAATTGCACATATTTATGATAATCTTCATTGATGACCTTATGGTTTAATACAAAAGTGAGGAAGAGAATGTAGGCTACTTGAGGATTGTGTTGGAAACCCTTCAATATTGTCAGTTGTTTGAAAATTTCTCCAAGTATGAATTTTGGCTAAAGTCGGTTGATTTTCTTGGCTATGTAGTTTGATTCTCAAAAGATTAAGGTAGCAAAGAACTGTCCTAGACCTAATTCCCCTTCAAAAATTCAAAGATTCTTCACTCTAGCTAAGTACAATAGGATATTTGTTAAAGGTTTCTCATCTATTGTTTCCCCATTGACCAAATTAACTCAAAAGAAGGTCAGGTTCCATTGGTCCAATAGTTGTGAAAAGATTTTTGTCAGGATAAAAATAGTTGATTTTTTCCCTAGTATCGACCATACCAGAGAGTGCAAATGATTTTATTATATATTGTGATGCTTCTTGATATGGACTCAGTTGTCTATTGATGAAAAACAACAAGGTGATTGCTTATGAATCCAAACAATGTAAGATTCATAAGAAGAATTATCTAACTCATGACCTCAATATAGCAACTATAGTTTTCCCTTGAATATGGAGACACCATCTCTTTGATGTCTATGTTGGTGTGTTTATAGACCATAAAAGAATGCATTGTGTGTTTGTTTTCAAGGAGTTAAATCTTTAGAAAAGAAGATGAATTATTCTTTTAAAAGACTATTATATGAGTATGCTTTACCATAACTTAGCATACTGTTCATGGGTTGTGTATCCCATGTTGAGGAAGGTAAGAAACAACTAGTCATACATGTGCACATGCTTGTATAATCGATCATTCAACTTATTAATTCATATGATGATGGACTGATAGTTTAGAATGTTTTAGAATCTTATTTGGCTGTAGAGGTGAAGGATAAGAAAGATAGTGATCTAGTATTTCATAAGCTTATGATACCTATTCAATAATAGAAGTTTGGGTTTACTCCCAAAAGAGGAAGGCACACTTCGTTGTCAAGGAAGACTTTATGCTCTAGATGTATATGGGTTGAGAGAAAATATTATGTCAGATACTCATAGCTCCAGGTATTTGATTTGGGCTCCGCCAAGATGTACTGAGACTTGAGAGAAGTCGATTGGTTGAAGGGGATAAACAGGGACGTAGACGACTTTATAACTAAGTGATAGTATTTTCAATAGGTTAAGGTTGATCACCAGAGATCGGGAGGTATGACTCAGGACTTCACCATTATTTATTAGAAATGGGAAGTGATCAATATGGACTTCATAATAGGATTACCTCATAACCTCATTCAACATGATTTTGTTTTGGTGATTGTGAATATGATGACCAGATCATCCAACTTCTCACTAGTCAGATCAACCTATTTAGTAGAGGACTATACAAGACTCTATATACTGGATATATTCAAACACCATGGCATTCAACTATCCATCATTTCAGATAGAGGTACCTAGTTCACTTATTAGTTCTAGAAGCCCTTGCTAAAGGGTTTTCTAGAAGCCCTTGCCAAAGGGTTTAGATACCTCGATAGACCTTAACATAACACTTCACCTGTAGACATATGTTCAGGTAAAGTGGATAATTAAGACTTTTGAGGATACTTGTAGAGCTTTTGTATCAACTTCGAGGGTAATTGGGATGATCATTTGCACTTGATTAAGTTTTTCTTGTATTAACATACAATTCCAACATTCAGATGGTTTCATACGAGGCTTTCTATAATAGGAGGTATAGATATCCCATTGGTTGGTTTTTGGTTGGTAAGGCTACACTGATAGGGACAAAATAAGTTCATGAGCACATGTATAAAGTTCATATAATATAGGAGAGATCGAAATAACACAAAGCCTATAGAAATCTTATGCAGATGAGAGAAAATGAGATTTAAAGTTCAAAGTTGATGATTGGGTATTTCTGAAGGACTCACCCATGAAGAGGGTGATGACATTTGGTAATATGATCTCCCCCACAAGCTATCTAGGATCCACCCCTAACAACTAAAGATCCACCTCTACCACTCCGTCTACCTTTTCTAGCATGCGGTACTGATGCCCTACCAGTCTTTCCTTGATAACACTATTGAGTACGACCCTATCTGAGATTAGGGAACTCTCCAGAAAAATTAACCAACTCTCCACACTCGAAACATCCCTGCCTTGATCGGAATGATAAAACATCGCTAAAGAACCAAAACCTCCACCTTGACCCAAATATCCTATATGATTACCCCTGGCTATCTTGACCAAACCTGAACTATTTTACCCCAGAATTTCCACCAACCAAGGTCTGTACTATTTCCTGAATTAGTCTAGTATGCTAATGTAGATGACTTTTACTAGAAAAAGAACAACCCTAAGATGATGAACCAATAAATATTCCTATTTGAGAACTCTCTTACCATCCCCATAAGCATTATGACTGACACCCTCAATATGTATAGCATTCTTAATCATCTATTGAAAGTTACCCTCGGTAACTACCAAATATATTGTGTCGAACTGAAGTATAGTTGGAAGACCCTTCACAAACTTCCTAACTCACTCTTATCTGAATAATTATCAAGTCATGATTAGAAAAAGCATCAAATCATGTATAATACTCTGTAATGGTCATATAACTCTGATTTATGAAACTGAACCCATCTCTTAGACTCACCCTCAGACAACAAGGCCCATACTTCTCAAAACAAGTCCTCTAAAAATTAATTCCATGTCATAAAAGGTGAACCTGTTGGTCCGCAACTCAAATACAATCT
>JBDJHY010628652.1:0-14457 GCA_039654485.1 Withania somnifera | reverse complement strand
CCTAAGGTATAATATAGTCGACTTTCAAATTTATGATCTCTTAATAACACTCGGAACTCACTTTCGAAGTATAACACGACCATGGATTTACTAGATTGTAAACACGTGTAGGATACCTATGTCCTCTACACAAGACTGAAAAACATCTGTTTCTTGTGATTAAACAGGGTAACCATTCATACTATCATCATGGTTAATTATTCCATTAAAAGTCTCCCATCAAATTCAAAGGTGCATTACAATTTGTACTTATGTTTCTCAAGGCGATCGATAGCTATAATCATCCAACAACTATATTGAAACCATATACTACAGCGATACAGCATTCAAAAGTGGTGTCCTTATTATTTAACTTACAGTGGACCAATTAAGTTAGGCTTTCAAATATCTGTACTTCTACCTTGTTGTGTTGCCACATGATCTAGATTCTACAATTCAATGTTATTGGATAATCTATAAAAAAATTCCAACCCTATCCAAATTTTATATTCATATTTGTTGTGTTATTTATCTTTATTTTAGTTTCCCAACATCCCATAAAGTGAACCTTATGTTGTTGCGTATTGGATTTTAATTGCTTCTTCTTATTGGTCTTATTCACCCCTTTTACGGTCCAAGTGCTAATAATCATCCTGTAACGTGTGGATTAGGTGCTTTAGCCCTGTGTGGCCTTTCATCCTCATCTCCCTCTTCATTCCTTTACTCGAAGTTGTTGCTCTATTTTAGCTCATGTTGTATTGTCTTACCCACTGCGTTACAGCTTTTGCTTCTACTTCTTAGACGTACTTCCTAATAAGTCATCTCCTCTTTCCTTCAACCCAATAGTACACTGGTTACACGGGAACTTGACCTATAAAGGTAGAATTCTGAACATCTCTATCTGGAATTTAAAGACCTTGCACCATCTTTTCAGCACCATTGGCTTGTTTTTGTACATGAAGGTCCCCTCCTCCATCACAGCATCTTTATCCTCTTGTGCCTAAAATAGAGGTGAAGTATCCTTACTTGTGCATATACATTCGAGTAGTAGGTACAATGTTCCAAATCCTATAGACAAACCTCAACATCTCGTCAATGTTTTGTATAATATCAATAACATATCAAATAAGAGCATTTTCCATTTTCTACATTCATTCTTTTGGATTGGATTAATTTGAACTATTTTTGGGCCATTTTCATGGTCGGAGCATAATATTGAAAGCTTTTACCTTCTTGTATTTAGCAATTTTCCTGCATCAAATCCTCTATTACCATTCCATTTGGAGTCATATTTGTCAGTCATTCAATTAGAGAAATTGGCTTCTAGATGTTAAGTGTTTTTACAGGGAATGTGAAGAGTTATTGATTTCAGCTATGTAGAAGAGATCCTTAATAGCATTAGCTTCAAGGAAGTTGTGAAGTAGGCTTGACCATTAAGTTGATGAATGTGTGTATGAATAAAGTGTTGGTCTAGTAACTCCTTAATTTGAAGTTTAAGTTTGAATGATTTTAGGAATAAGAATAAGTAATAATCTAGTGGATATAAACTATCGAATCTTGAGGTGTAGACAAGAATGATCATACTGCAGGCAGTACCTCGTACCTCAAAGTTAGGCTTGAAGGTAATAAGATCAAGTAGTTATCTTCAAAATTGTAACTATCAATGCCCTTATGATAATCATAGGTTTTGAAGGTTAAGCATAAAATTTCAGAGGAGGGAGTGTAGTAGAGTTGTGATTACTAATCCTAAAGGCTATCAACCATATTGTAAGGCCACAGTAACCCAATTCCTATTCCATATCCTTTGTACTTATGTTTCATGTTAGATTTACAGGAGGCTTACCTCCAGGCTTTTAGTTTTTCGTGCTCTATGATCCTATATATAATAGCTAAGATGTTCATACAATGTTAGCAGTTTTTACCTAAAAAGTACATGAGCTCATGCCTTCTGTGTGGTTGTGCTAAATGTCTTTCCCTCAAACTCATGCTTTATTTATGCACTACTACTGTGTAGCTATATAAAGTATTTCATGATTGTATAGTTCAATTGGTAAGTGTATCTGTAGAAAGACCAAAGACAGTATATTCAAATTCATTTCATACTAGTCGGTGTCACGTACATGATAATTATCCAATAAAGTTTGAGGTAATTAACCGTTTCGTTCATCTATTGATCCCTTATCAGTTGTATGCTGAATGGTAGAGCTATGCATGAGTCCTGTCATGTGTATTACTACTTTATTTGATAAATTAATGATAGTTAAGGTCAGTCCATATAACCTATAGCATTTCATGAGTTCTAATGTATCTATACATGTGCTATTTAATGAGTCTATAATAGTTAAGTGCATATAAGATTCTATACATGAAAGTCCATTGAGTTAGTAGCTTATTTATGTTTCGTAGGTTCCTATGATGTTTGACTGAGTTATGTAGTCAACTTGTCAGTTTCTTTAGCTTTCCCCTTAGCTTTTACATGAGTTTTCATTTGAGGCTGAACAATCTCAAAGAGGGATATTATAACACCTTGAAATTCATTTTGGATGTTGCTTCAGCCGAATAAAAGAAGTTAGAAATTTTTCTTGAAATTTCTGAACTATTTTGGTTCAATGAGACGGTCGATGGATTGTAAAAGTGAGTGGTGGTCTTTCAGCTTGACAATCATTTTGTTCCATCAACTTTATTTAGGAGCATTAAGTTTCACAAGGCCGTTGAAGAACCGTAGATGGATTTAATGGTCTATTATTTACTCTATAATATTTTTTAGTAATTTATTATTTGAATCTATGTGGTACTATCAATTTCTAAGTGTTTAAATAGTGTTGAATGTGAATTAAGGTCATAAGGAACCCCTAGCATGAAGTCAATTTACAGACATTCTTGTCCATTAAAATTTTCACATAATTTCTTTCCAGTGTCATATTCAAATGACTATATCTCCAAGAATAGTAGGATTTATATAACCCCTAACCTATCAAATGAGAGGTATCTGAGTCTCATTTCCAATAAAATAAACTTCTTGTCAATTTTAGCTCGTAATAGAAATTTATGACCATTTTAATGAAGTACTTTTAAATAGTCATGTATTTAAAACCGATTGACAGATCAGCTGACAGCGAGTCAACTAGCATGAAAGAACGTCAACCCCTTCACGAAAAGTTTCAGCTTAGGCTTAATTCCATTTTTTCACACGGTAAATTATGACCTTTTCTGAACATCATGGTATTAAAACCATAATTGTTTTCGCTTCTTTTGGATGGAGTATATAAGTCCAAACCCTTATATTATTTCGTTCACAAATAATAAACCATAGAAATATTTCTCTCAAGAACAAGCATAGGATTTATATTTTAATTGCATGAACATCGATAATTACCAATTCCAAGCTTAGTAAAGGCTCCAAACAAGCATGTGGGCTAATGAAAAATGGTTTCCTTCCACCCTTATTCACAAAACCCCATGTCGTGAGTTGAGAATTTTTATGTAGAATGACCTAGGGTTATTCAATTTTTATTTTATATTGAGATTTCTCTTCCTCGTACGATCTTTTATGTTATTACTTGACTTGTATGATGGTTTTCATATTATCTGTAAAGTTATATGTATTTTGAATTGAAGATTCATATTCATGAATATTGTGATAGAAGCATGACATTTAATAAATTTTGCATAAATTGATGAGTCGTTGATGTTGAAGCATGTTGGTTGTAAGAGTCATGAACTCCTTATTTAACTTGATTTTATGAAATCTTAAGCTTTATGTCTGAGATTGTAAGAAAAAGTTGATGTTTTGTCTTTGTGATAAATGAACTCAAATTGGGATTTATAAAACCTTTAAAGATGTTTTGATATTTTTATTACAAAAAATAAGAATATTTAACATGTGTTATAAAGTAATAAGTCAGTGTCTGTAGAATGGATTGTTGCCTAAAGTGGTTAAAAACAAATTATTACCCAAAGACACTTAAATGGATTGTGTTATGCTCAGTTGGTTCACTATATAGGGGTTTACATATGTGTATGAGTTGTAGTCAATTTATTGTAAGTCTTGGGATTAGTATTAGCACCGAGATGATTCGGGAATGAAATTTTTATCCCAAAACCTATGTCGCCAAACATAGAAAGGATTGTTATCGCCTTCAAATTGTCTTAGTAGATCCACTAAGAATTTTATATTGTCCCTCTATCCTAGAAAGGTTTAGAGATCCCACCAAACATAGAGTTATTTGTTGCACGAGATAGCTAGCGTAGAGAGTATCCTAATTATAGAACCTCCTAAATGTAGCTTGAGTGTCAGTATTAAGTGAAGAGTGTTTTGAAGAAGGGTTCTAACTATGTTTTATTTATTTAATCTTATTAAAACTACTGAGTCTGAAGTATTTACTTGAGTCTATTTATACCCTTGAATGTTGAACATTAAAATGAAAATGTAATTTTTTTAATTATTGTTTATTTATAATAAGAGTTATATTTAGTACTGCTTATGCATTTCATTGTCTATATATACTATAATTATTTTATACTTGTTATTGTTACCTCTTAGATGCTCAGTACATCAAAAAAATTGATGCATATTCTATGTTGCAAGTTTTACCATGAAGCTCTGGCCAGCCTTCGAAGTCCCTTGGTTATAAACTGATATATATACTAGACAGAAGTTGAATGTGATGAATCCTCATTGATAGTAGGATGAGAGCTCATTGGAGTTTATATCACTCTTTTATTTTGATGGATCTGAAACCTAGAGATTATTTACTTCATTCTTATTTTTAATCTAAAGAGAGAATAACTCTAGAAGTCGAGTATTTGACTAGTAATGACTTTCAGACATGATGTAGTAGACTTGAGTTATATATTTCATTATTTATTTTAATATTTGTGCCTTTTACCCTTCAGAGATATCCTCTATAGTTTAATTTTTTTTATATTCCTTCCTCTGAATGTTGAGTGAATAGAGGTATACTAGAGTCAAGTGTCCTCCCAAGTTCACCTACAGGCTTTGGATGCCTATTGCCTCCAAGGGTTGATCCCGGAACGGGATAGACATCCATGCATTATATCATCGTTTACATTGCATGTTGATTTGATCAATGGCATTAAATCATTTTTATTTTTATTATCGTTGAACCTTTTTTGTTGGTGATACTAAATGTGCATTGATTGATTTCTTAAAGTTGTACCTTTTATTATTGAGATTGATTTACCTATGATATGGTATTCCCACTACGATTCCATTTTTAAAATATACTTCTTATTAGTAATTCATTTGGTCTAGTCGAATCCATCTTAATTATTATCATATCTTTTATGTGATACATGTCTAGAGGATATACCTTGATTTAATCTATAGAGAAAATTTGACAAATCTTTCTTACTTTATCTGGATTTAGGTTATTATTTAAAGTTTCTTAAATTGTTCTATGCATACCACTTTAACTGTGTTATGATGTACAGTTGTGTGCTATTATCTATCTAGGTTTGTATTTCCTAAGTGCAGGTTTGTAATTTTGTAGGTTGGAGTTGTTATGAGGTCCTTATTATTGCTTAGGATTAGGGTCAACAAAGGAATCTTCTAAGTACGCATAGACTCATACTCTGTCTTTCTTTTCTTCATAATTTTTGTATACGTTTTAGACATAGTTCTACTTGACATAGTACTAGAGGTAGAATTACAAGTCCATCTAAAGAGCGACCAGAGGTAGTCACTATTATTTTCCAGTGCTTTGAAATTTCCTTGGGTTATCATTTTTTCCTTTAAGTCAGATACTTTTGGAATATCTTTTATTAGTTTTTATAGTATGCATAGTTTTATACTAGTGACTACCAGGTCTTTGGGAGTTACGTCAGTTAATTCCATCATTTTCTGTCTTAAACTGTGTATTTTTGGCTTTCTATTTTTTGAGTATTTTGGTAGGTGTTATCTTACCTATTATGGTTGTTGCGGTAAGTGCCATCACTACCAGATTTTGGGTCATGACAACTCGAAATTTTGGTATGGTTGCTTAAAAAATCAGAGTGGTTATTTTATTTTTATGAGGACTTTCGTTTTGGAAGGTTTAAAGTTAAAACAATTGACTTTAGTTGAACTTTAAGATTAGGCATCAGAATAGAATTTTTTCAGTTCCAACAATTTAAAATATATTTTCTTTTCAAGATTGGCCTATGATTTGGGTCTTGGAATTTTTGGTGTGTTTTTTATAATTTTAATGAGATGATTGGAAAGTTTAAGTCCATAGTCCAATTTGAGTGAACATTCCAATTTGGAGCTCCTGGACCTAAAATTCATCAATTTCACGGGTTTTTTGAGGTTATGTTTGGGCTAGAAGAAGGTTTTGTTGCTTTTTGAGGGTTCCGGGTGGTTGCTATTTTCGAATAGTAAGTATCTGATCAATGAGACTCTTGGTCCATTATTGATTGTTCCAATGAGTCTAAAATGTTGAATTTAATCTACTTGTATATAATGGTTTATGTGGATGTTCTGAAGGTATCTCAAGGGTTGACTTAGTGCCTTTTAATTATTTTGTTTAAGTTGTTGTTGCAGGGCCTTGTGTCGCCACCCTGTGACCTTGGGCTCACTTCTACATAGTCATACTTGCAACAAGGATCTTCCCTATAGCCTGGGGAACATGGTGACCGATCACAATTGCAAAAGTTTTTCTTCTTGTAAGGACTTGCCTCTATAGAGGTTCTACTTACGCGGAGGTATCCTTTTAGGTAGGGATCACTCCTGCAATGGACTTTGGGTTTAGAGTGGTCTTCTCACATAGACACTTCGTCGCCACTGTCACTTTTGAAATGTCATTTTCCTTTTTTCCCTTTTTTTTTCCATACCTCATTTTTGGAGTTTTGGAACCTTATTGTTGGAGACTCAAATTGTATTTTCAAAGAAAATCTCCATTGATTAAGTTTCCTTTCTATGTTACAACATTTCACAATGACATATTTATAATTTCATCTTCAAATCTTATTTTTAAACTTTAAACTTTGAAAACAACGGTAGACCACAATCTTCAAATCTTGACAATTAGTATGGTTTCTAAAGATAAAAAGCACGTGTCATTTCGAGGTCCAAGGTAAAACATATTGAATGTTTTAGTAAAGCTACATCACCCAATATCAGGGGGCAACGGTCCCCCATAACTCAAAAACCCTGGGGGAGGGGGGGGGGTTTCCCACTCTATTTTAAAGTATCAAAAGTTATTTATTTCTTCTCATAGGTGTTTTTGTAACTTCTAGTTCATTAAACATCAATACATTGTCATTTGGGGTCTTTTATTGTTTTAGATGCAAAGGAATTATGGATAACCTATACTAACCTTATTCACCCACATGATACAAATAAAATCCCCTCTATTTATCCTTTTTTACACTCATAGCACAAACAAATAAAAAGATAAGAAGTCAAACATAAAAGTATTTTCCATTTTCTCACCCTTGGGTTCCTCTTAAAGGGCTTCAAGAATCTTCTCAATTCTTTGTTTGTGGTATGTTACGGCTTTGTAAAAGGTATGTGGACTAATGAGCATGCGTCTTCTTTTACCCATGTGCCAAAAACCCTAATTTATAGATAAGAATTTCATAGTATAATTGTTAAGGTTATTCAATCCGTAAGGTATTTTTTGAAATACTTCCTAAGCATATTCCCCATAGTTCATGGAGTAATAGATACGAGTTTTTATATTTTCTATCATGAATTACATGTCACTTTGAGTCTTAAGTCATGTTCATGAAAATTTTCAATTAAGTAAGATAATATCTATTACTTGACAAAAAAGTTGATGTTGAATATACATATCATGTTTACTAGTCATAACTGTTGAATTTCCCTTTCCTATATGATCAGGAACACAATTAATAGAGTTTTATAAAGTTTCATATCATCTGTTCGGGTTACATAACTTGATAAGATGGTTGGGTTTATCTTTATAAGATAGGTATGTAGTGAAAATCTGTAATTCAAGACTATTTGATTTCAATGGAGTATCAAACTAGATTTAGAACCAGTTAAAGAAAATCTTGATATTTGACCTTGTGGGTATTCAAGTCAATGTTGTAGTCATATTCCTTTGAGGAGAATATTGTTATTACTTAAATTGTTACAAATTTTGTAAGAAGTATGAACATGTCTATGAAGAAAGTATATGTTGTTAATTTGATAAAATTTTACCCGTTGAGGGTTAAGCAGAGGTCACTTGATCATTGAAATAAATCGTGGAAGACATCACTAAAGCATTTGAAACGAATCGTGGTAGAGGTTAGTTAATAATTTCGAATGAATCGTTGAAGAGATCACTTAATTATTTGAAATAAATTGTGAAAGAGGGCACATGATCAATTTGAATAAATCATGGAAGAGGTTATCTAATAATTTGAACTCAAGCATTCCAGGGATAACATAGTCAGTCGGAAATAATCTTCTAACCAAGATAATGAAAAGATAAGAAGTGATAAGTTACTAAGTGTTACCTATATTCTTGAAAGATGATGTGTTATTTAAATGTTGCCAAGTTTTGCCAAATAATTATACATGGATACTTGTACTTCAGAGTAAGGCTTGCAGTTGTTATAACTAAAATAAATAATCACTCTTACTATATGTACGAGTCCCCTATTAAATTATTTAAAGGCTTTTTTAACTCATTATATTTTAAGTATGTTCGTTTGTTCAGTACAAGGTGTGTCAATATAGCAGTATAGGGCATAAAAGTAATAGCTATGAGCATTAGTAAGTTGGAAAGGTCTAGTTACGAGTCAGATATAAGAGATATTTACTAAAAGAAGGTTTTTAACTAAATATTGTAATTTTGCACATTATTACTTTATTGAGTTCAGCAAGAAATAGTTGAAGTTATTATTAATTTTTCATGCATTGCATAGCTATTTCTTTTTATTGCTATAGTTAGTTATTTCTACCTCCCCCATCCCCCGTACATTGCATATTTAAATGTACTAATTGTATTTATTGTTTTGTTGCATGTATTTCAAACATGTAGATTCAACCAGCCATGTAAATGATTGCAGTTGACTTGTATCTTCATTCTCAGAAGACTAGAAGTGAAGTGATGATTTCCCATCTGATTCAGCAGCCAACTGGAGTCCCCTTTCTTTCATTATATTTTAGAGATAAGACTTTTGACATAGTGCTATCATGCTATTTTTGGCCAGCTGAGGGCATTGTCCTAGTATTTTTCTATTCAGCATGTTAGTGTCTCTATAACATTGGTGCGTTAGTTGATGTTGAGTCTTCTCTTTTGTTCAGCTACTTATTTTTTTAATGAGATGTGAGGTCCACTTTAGTTTTATATTACTATTTTCATGATTTTTCTTCTGCTAAGTCTATTGAAAGATCTAACTATTTGACAATGGTACTTCTAAGGCTACTAATGTATGCAGCTAGGGATATCGGTGATGCCTAGGGAGTGACTCAGGGAGAAGGTGAAAAACTTAGTATCATAGCTCTAATGTTCAAGAGTCCTAGAATGCCTGAAATCCAACATTAGGTAGAGTCTTAGTTATAGGTATGAACTGCAGCAAATTTTTAACTAAGAGGCTACTGAGCATGTACGAAATGTTTTCCTTTGTTCATATTTTCTTTCATTCTTCGGAGTTAAACTCTAAAAAATTCTATTCAAACTCATGCCTTATGTATTTCATATTATGCTTCCATGTAGACATCTAACTCAATAAGCTGAGTGTCAGGATCAGAAGAATCAAGGATCCACCTCCCTAGATTCTCAATAACTAGATAACATCACCAATGCTGAATTTAGAAACATGAGGCACTCAATTGCTTAGATAGTGAATGTATTGGCTCTGTATTTATCACTAGTTTTAGCTGTTTAGTCAACACCTCTTGATACTGAAGTAGTGGGGTGAGGGAGTTCCTGAGGTTGAGTCCTCCAACATTCCACGGTTCGAGGGAGGGGAGGATCTATAAAATAGGGATGAGGTTCAAATATTGTGATATTATTAGGGTTTTAGATGTAAACAAGCTTGATCTAGCAGTGTATCAGCTCAAGTATGTTTCCATGTCTTGGTGTGATGTGTGGAAAAGAAAAATGGGGTAGAAGAATCTCTTACCTATTGGGATGAATTTGAGGAGACATTTATGGGTAGGTTTTTCACTAGAGATAAGAGGAAGGAAAAGGTTTAGAGTGTTTTTGTGTCTAGATTAGGGCTCCATGAAGGTGTCCTACTATAATGAGGTTCACCAAGGTCTCTAAGGATACACCCTAGATGTTTGAAGATATATGTAATCGAATGGACATCTACGTTTCAAACCTCTCTTCTTATTTTATCCAAGAGGGAAGGGCAACTACATTGAGTAGTGATACGAACTTTGGTAGAATGATCTTCCAGTTAGACAAGAATGAGATGGACAAGCCAAATTAAGGAAGAGTCATGAAATTAAAAAGCTCAAAGACTGGTCATTCTTATTTTAGCCAACCCAAGTTAAGAGGTGGTAATAAGAAGCCACAATAAAAATTTTGGGAACCAACTCCTCTATATTTCAACACTCCATTGCATAACTACAATTCTTTGAAGAATAAGTAGAGTAGGACAACTCAATCAGCTTCTTAGGGTAGTGGTTCCATGTGTTGGAGGTGTGGTAAGCCTATTTAGTTGAGTGTCATTTTTGGTACCAGGTTCGTCGCTAGGTGCAGGATTTCCCTTAGAGGATTTTCAATGCATGCGACCTTCCAATCTACAAAAAGAGAGATTTTCGTAATGTCAAACTTGATAAGAAGTAGTTAGCTTGTCATACGAACAGTACGTTGATAGTTTATAATGAGAATATGTATGCATAGGTAGACTGTAGAGCTACCATATCTTTTGTATCCCTTTCCATTAGTGACGTTTAAATTAGACTCCATGTCTAAGTTCCATATTTTGACTGTTCTCCATAGCTTCTATAGTTTATGGTCATGCTTTACTTCTTTTAGTGATTCAAAGTATGATGAGATACTAGACGGTAGGGGAAGAGTCCTAGTAGGAGCTAATTTGAAAGAAAGTACATGATCAGTAAGTAGTAGTTGAGGTTTGTCCTGTTTTCCTAAGGTGTTAGTTTTTATCGTGTTAAATAGGTATATTTATTATTTTTGGTTATATTATGAAGATATTTAGATGGTTTAATTTTATCCTCAAAGAATCTATGAAGTTAGAATATTTACGTAAATAGGCTTGAATATGTGTTGATGAGCATATAAATATAGTATATGTCATAACCCGATTTCTTAGATCATGATGACACCTACTATCGCACTAGTAGGAGAACCAACCCTATAGCCCGAAGATGAAGTAAAGGGCTACCATAAACAATAGTGAAATGTACAAGTATAATAACAAGGTATAAAGGAAAGGGGATATGACAAAAATAATAGAACATAATAAAATAATAAATAACCTCCCAAAAACACAGCATTAGTGTGAATAAAACAGAGCTCTAAGTACAGAGTATAAACTTAAGTCCAACATAAGTATGTCTATGAGAATACAATAGAGACAAGTCCAATCCGAATAAAGAGCAGGAACAGTTGTATATCAAGCTCACCCTGTATCTCTGGAAGTATCAGCAAGAAAGCACAAACGAAAATCCATAAATCAATGTCGACTTCTAGTACTCTGATCTGCACTATGGAAACAAGTGTAGTATGAGTTTATTCGCCAACCAAACTTGTACTCAGAAGGCTTTGGGGGCCTACTAGGCACATAACCATCATAAAAGTAGTAAATAAAGAAATGTAAGAAAGTAAGGTCATAGAAGCAAAAAGTACAATATGGAAGTTAGCTACTCATATAAGAATCAAGTAAAGAGATAGACATGACTTCGCTAGCTAAAACATCAAAATATGATCTTTGGAAAAGGAAGAGAATATACTCGGAATCCTTGAAATGATATGTATAAACACACCAGTATGTAATCAAAGAGCTAGATAAATACATAAGGAGGGAGCATGGACAGTATACCGGTAACTTCAAATACAAGGAAGGAAGGAATAATCAAATGATACCTCACACAACTATCCATGAACCAACAAAATCTCACCTACAAACATAGTAATAATTAAGCACTAAATACATAAAGTAAATTAACACTGCCAAACCCTAGAATGATGGAAGAGTAAAAAGAAAACAAGATAAACCGTAGGCCAACGCATTCGACTAGACGTACACTAAAGTAAAGAAGTGTCGAAAAAAATACACACAATGAAGTCACCATCATTGTACATTCTTCCAACTGTACCCATAGGACCAATAGGTAGAATCCATGGAAGGCTAATCCTAATTCCTGTATATTTCTTGCTCTATTTTGTATCCTTCCCCCCACCCCTCCGGTCACAACAAAGGCTAGAGTCTATTTCCATGGAGGTATGCCCACCACTCACAATCTCTAACATCATCATAATCTTACATCCTAAGATACGAGCCGCAGAGTCTCAGAGAGTCTAACAATTAGGAAAATAGTGCCTCATAATAATAGTATCTCAACTCTACTCATCAAGTAATGGAGTAAAATGCCTCATTATAATGGTATCACCAATGTACTCAAGGGAATAAGTATCATCAAAGTCTCTACGCAAGTAGGTGTGATAAGTGCCAAAAGGATTTACTTACTGTCGTAAGACGATAGAATCAATTGCCTACAGTGTACTAATTGCCAAATAAAGTCGGACTCAAATCCCATCATAAACTAGTCAAATGATATTTACCGGTGCCAGGGTCTAAAGCCTAGAAAAAAATAAGTGAAAAGAGCATTATCGGGTGCTCGAAATAACACTGAGTCTAAAGCGAGTAAACTGTCCATTAACTTATATCATTATAAGATATTCCAGGTTATCATACGTGATATCATTATCCTTGTTATCAGTATCTAGCCTCTAAGCCATCAAAATAAAGTTGTGATACAGGACCATTCCCCAATGCACTCTTAATCTGATCCTACTTCCTACACTTTCATAGAATGAATGAAACAACATATCATAAATGGCCAACCTATGCCATACACAGGTACGACTAAGCTATAGCTAGAAGCACAATACACAAGACCAAACTAGAGGAAAAACCCAAAGCCAACCCACGCATCAAAATTTTACAACTTCCAGAGTCATATTAAATGAATCACGAGGCTAATACTAAGTCACGGGCATTGTATTACATCGAGTGCCAAAATAGGGAAAGAATAAGGGACGAAATGAAGAAGCAGTCCAAGTATATGGTAACAACCTACAAACACAGCCTACAGATGCTATTTAGTACAATAATCAAAGCTATATACCTAGAGATAGCCCTATGGAGCCCACTTGTCATCTGACGAATAATGCGTTGCAAATCCAAATGTTAACCTGATTGTTAGAAAATGGTCTCAACTGACTTTGAAAGTTATGAGTTAATAATCCAAAGATCAATAAGAATTTTACGATATCATTTAAACTAAGTTTCGAATTGGGCCTAACATCGGACCTAAATAGGGACCCCAGGCTTCGCTCCCTAAAATTAAAAATAGACTTCTCCACGGGGTTCTCATTATCAATAAGAACTCGTGCTCCAAAATTGAACACAATTGGTAATAGGAAAAGCCTTAAATAACCCGTAGATAATTGATTAAAAAGTGGTTAAAGATTCGAGCATTGAATTAAATGATGGAATTTGAAGAAGCAACGATTACTATAGAGTAAAATAAACCCAAAGAACAAGGATTTTCCCTTTAATTTCTAACATAATCGAAGAACTCATGATTTCACTACTAGGGAATTAATGGAGGAAAAGCCCAATCTTCAATGGAATTTAACGTGGAAGAATACTTAGCATGAGCGGGGAAGACGTGGGGAATATTCAAGAAACTTTTCCATGAAGTTTAGGGATGTTTCCAGAATAAATCACACAAATTTGAGTGGAAAAACATAAGAAGAAATATAGGAAAAAAATGAAGGAAAGGTCGGACCGGATGGGTTAATTAAGAGGCAACGACTAATTTATTGGTCAATAAAGTCGATAAATCGAAATTTACCTTCACCCTGAAAAACATATAGATGCTGATTTATCATACAAAGTGTTGATAAATTGTATCCCTAAATTTGGAATGCCATCTGCAGGTACCGATTTATCGGACATTTTGTCGAATCTGAATTTGGGACCTTACTTGTAGGTACCAATTTATCGATACATTGACCAATTTTTAGCCACCTATCAATTTACCGGTACATTGAATAATTTATCCGTCACCTATAAATTGGCACATTGACTGATAAAGCATTCTGTATCAAAACAACTATTTTATGAATTTCAACAAGGGGTTCGAAAGTGAAATGGAGTCTAATTTTTGCAAACCAAATATGCATATTTCATGAAAAATACATCCAAACTCAAAAGAGTCGATGAATTAATTGACCGAGGTCATTCGAGAAAAATGGCCCCTACAACCCATAAATATTGAATTCCCACTAATCCACCAAGGTACTCCAAATTACAATGGATACT
>JBDJHY010628542.1:5346-16234 GCA_039654485.1 Withania somnifera | reverse complement strand
ATGTAATATTGTACCAACAAAAATCAACAAACGTTTTAGTAATAAAAGTCTCACCAACTCATGTGTGTGCGCTCTCCTTCACTTCTAAGAGTTTATCCAAATTTGTGTGTCAAGCACTTTTGCGCTTATGGATCAAAGATCATCTAATCTTTATGGTAGAATGGATTCTTGTCGACACTCAACGGACATAAAGAAGACCACATTTGATCCAAGAATTAACAATGAAATTATAAAGCAATAAAAGCTCACAAGAATTGGTATGAAGAAATACCGACACAAGAACTAATTCAACACTTTCTAGAAAGAATACTAAGAGTAGAATAGTTGTAGAATAGAATTGATGTCTGAAATTTGAAACTAATAATCAAGATCGAATTGAATTAAATTGAGATGTTATCGGGGTTTGAAGACTAAATTAGGAGTTGGTTTTTATACTAGATGACCATCGTATGGGGTGTCCAGCTGCCGTGGGAGGGCGGTGACCGCCATTCATGGCAATAGCTAAAGGCCTTGGAAGTTGACTGCCATGTGGGAGAGGGCAAACCACTGTGCGGGATGGCGGTTCAAGATAGCGGGTGATGTCGGTTTTTATATAAGTCTTATAACAATTATATGAAAACATAATTCAACCATAATGAAGAAAGATCACAAACACATAATGCTGAAAATGTAGGAGATGAGTATTACCTCAACTTGTATTGACGAATGCCAAAAGAATAACCACCAAAAAGACGAATTGAAAGAATGAGTTTTCAAACCATTTTAGTATTCCCAAATATTTAGGGACTTCCTGTAAGAAACTCTCTTCTACTGGCCTCACACACTTTGAAACTTTGTGCTATTAAACACAAATGCCTACTTAGGATTTCGGACAAGACTATTGTTTTATCAAAGAAATTTTGTACTTTTGATCAATGCAAGCACCTTTTCTAGAAAAGAGATAATTTACCAATGTATGCTTTCTTTAATCAAAAGGGAACTGAAGAGAGAGAGGTGTGTCCCTTATTTTTAGCTGAAGAGGGGTATTTATAGCCTCTCTGAAAATCTCATGGCTTAACTAAGATTCTTTAATCCTAGTCTTATCCAACTTTGATTTTCAAATAAACCAAAATACATGAGAAATCAAGAATGGGTCTAGATACATGACAAGCCTATGAAAAATTTATCGTTTGATTAATTAACAAGATATATCAAAAAATTATCAACTTATCCATATCACTTCAAAATTCAGCACATTCATTAATGTGCATTAGATCTTATTAAAACCAAATTATCTTAATATAATCTGATTATATTTATTAAGTGGGCTCATCATGGGCTGGTCCTAATCCCTATTATGGATTTAATTAATTATATATAGAATATTCCATTGCCATTTAATTAAACACTTATTTAAGTCAAACTTAAAAAAGTCCATTACTCTCTTCTAATATTAATCTAACCTAATTTGATTAATCATGATTAGGAATTTATTTGACATTCAAACAAGCCTTAATTAATGTCTTGACTATTTATTAAGTCCAAATTAATTTATCGTTATAAATTAATCACTTAATAAATAAGTTTAGAATTTATGTAGTTTCTACATGTGCAATCATGTAGGCCCTTTTAAAGTTTTCAATGGAACTTATTCCAAAGATCATAATGATCCTCTAGCAAGGAATCATGTTTAAGCCAAATTAAAAGAGTGTTAACGTGTGTTAACTTAACCTAATGTGCAAGCTAATGCATGATCCTTTGTCAGCTGATATCATGAATAACATCTTATGCTCAATCATTTTTTTTTCTTGCTCTATAAGTGAACTAAAACAAATCCAATAGATGATAACTTTTAGTCTCACTTAATCAACTGGCCTTGATATCCTATCTCCCTCGAGAGAGTGATAATCCCTTCACTCATGTCTTTTAGCATGATTCATTGCATACCCTTACTTGGAAACATGTTATTGTCCCGTTAGGCGTAAGTCAATGTATACAATAAATCATCTAAAATCCATAGTGACTTCACGTCTAAGGAATCACATGCAAGTTGCATGATAAATACAGTCTTTGGTCCAAAATGTAATTATCAAAACATGCACCTATGAACACCTCTTTGATATCTTATATCTATAACCGTAAAGCAAAACTTATCTTGAAGTGTCATACTAGTCTTTCATCATTACCATTCCCATGATAATAACCGACTAGGGACTTTTAAATCAAGTTCCTTTCGCAGATTAAGGCTTTACTATCCAAGACAATTTGGACTACTTAATGGAACTTTAATTCATGGATGGTTCTTTTTAATTTGTTGCACAAGTAACACAATTAAAAGAACAATGCCTCAAATCATAAATAAATAGCTAATAAGTATACATGGGTGAATGTACAATGCAGTTGGGCTAGGGCTAACACTAACATTTACAATGGCAAGGTGATGGGGATTGATAAAGAACATGAGGGACTTTACTGGTTACAAGAAGAAGAAGAAACAATTAGAGCATGAGCAGTAATAAAGGACAAGACAAATTCTGCCTTATGGCATATGAGACTTGGTCATCCAAGTTTAAAAGTATTGAATAATATTCCAGTCTGAAGCATGAAGTGAATAACACAACACAACAAACTGTATAGTGTGCCCCCATGGTAAAACAAAACAGACTGAAGGTTTCAGTTAGTACAACATCAAAAACAAGTGTTTCCAGTTAATATATGCATATGTTTAGGGACCTTTCAAGGTTCTCACTCATAATTGGTAGTCTTACTTCCTTACTATTTTATATGACTTTAGTAGATGCATTTGGGTATGTTTGATATGGTCTAAATGTGAAGTTGTTGTTGTTGTGTGTTGAAGGATTTCCTGTTTAGATTTAAGAATCAGTTTGATGCTCTTATGAAAATTTTCAGATCAGATAATGGAAATGAATTCTATAATTCTGGTTTTCTTGAATTATTTTCATCTTTTGGTATTATTCATCAGAATAGTTGCCCATATACTCCACAACAAAATGGTGTTGTGGAAAGGAAGCATAGGCACATCTTGAAAGTGGCAAGAGCCTTGAAGTTTCAAAATGGGGCACCAAACAAAATTTGGGGTGTTTATCTTTTGCTTGCATGTTGCCCAGGGAAGGGAAATTTTAGTCTAGAGCAAGAAAAACTATGTTTCTTGTTATGCAGATACACAAAAAGGTTACAAGTTGTATGATCTAGATATATGAGCTTTTATTGTAAGCAGGGATGTGAGTTTCCGAGAATCTGTTTGCCCTTTCAAAGATGCCAAAGGTAATTGAGGTGATATTTTTTGTTGTCCAAATCCACAATATGCACAACAAGAAGCTTTGATCATTGCATCAGAAGATAACACTAAAGAGGTATTAGTATCCACAGACTATGAGTCCTTGAATGGTGGTTAGGAACACTTTCCACATTATCGTTTGAGTAATACTACAGAGGTTGACGATTCTAATGAACCAGATAGTATAGATGTTGAGATACTAGAACATAACATTGTAGCACAGCCAAATCAAATAAGAACCAGCAACAGAGCAACTAGGCCACCTATAAGGATGACAGACTATGTGACAAGTAAGAAGAAGGTCAATCAGACATTGTTTTCTCTATCTGATTACGTATTTTATTCTACATTGTCACCTCCATACCACATTTATTTAGTTGTATTTTTTGTTCATATAAAACCACAATTATTCAAAGAAGCATCACAAGATTAAAGGTGGATGAAGCAATGCAACAAGAAATCAATGTTTTACAGGAAAACCATACATGAGACATAGTTGATCTTCCAATAGAGAAACAAGTTATCAGTTCCAAATGGGTTTACAAGATCAAGTATAAATCCAATGGAGAAGTGGAGAGATTCAAGGTCAGACTAGTTGCAAGGGGATACAATTAAAAGAAAAGACTTGATTATCATGACATATTCTTACCAGTAGCAAAGATGGTGCAGTAGGAGTAATTGTTAGTCTTGCAACTTCAAGAAACTGGTCCTCACGCAGATGAATATGAGTAATGCTTATAAGAGGAAGTCTATATGAAACTACCTCAAGGTTTCTTCAAAGAGTGAGAGAATATACAAGCTAGTGAAATCATTGTATGGGTTAAAACAGGCTTCATTGTAGTGGAATATCAAGCTTACAGATGCAATAAGAAAGGAAGGGTACTGCCAAAGTGCATATGATCATTCACTATTTACAAAGAGGCATGGGTCTGACATTGTACTCGTCTTGGTTTATGTTGATGGTTTGCTAATCATAAGAATTACTAATGCATTGATTAATAAAGCTAAGGACACCCTGCACAAACATTTTAAGGTTAAAGGCTTAGGAAATTTTAGATACTTTCTTGGGATTGAGATCATGAAATCAGGTAAGGGAATACTTCTCAATCAAAGAAAGAACTATCTTAAGTTAATCTCAGAGTGTGGACCAGTGGAACAAAACCAGTTCTTACACTTTTAGAGACAAATCACAAGCTTAAAACAGTGTAATATGATGTTCATGTGGGAAATAAGTGGAGATGCACAGGTGGCTGACATTGTTGGATATCAGAAGTTAATTGGTAAATTGATATATCTTAGCATAACAAGAGCAAACATATGTTTTGCAGTACAAGTTCTTAGTCAGTTCATGAAAAGACCTAAAGTTTTACATTTACAGGTTGCATCGAGTGTGTTTAAATACTTAAAGAGTTCACCAGGACTTTGGTTTATTTTTCCCTCACAAAACCTCCTATGAGTTAGTTGTCTATTGTGATTCATATTGGGCTGCTTGTCCCAAAACTAGGAGATCAGTTACTGGATATGTTGTGAAGCTAGGGGGTGGGCTAATATCTTGAAAGTCAAAGAAATAATATATTGTGAGTAGGAGTTCAGCAGAATCTGAATACAGAAGTATGGCAGGTGCTGTAGCAGAATTAACTTGGATGTGTGGATTACTTGAAGAGTTAAAATGTCCAGTTCCTACTCCAATTACGTTCTAGTGTGATAATCAGACATGTGGATTACTTGAAGAGTTAAAATGTCCAGTTCCTACTCCAATTACGTTCTAGTGTGATAATCAGACAGCAATATAGATTGCATCAAATCCCATCTTTCATGAAAGGATTAAACACATTGAGATTGATTGTCATTTCGTAAAGGAGAAAATTAAGAATGACTTGGTTCAGCCTAAGTTCATTTCTAGTAATTGTGAGATGGCAGATGTCTTAACCAAAGGTTTAGGTACTGCTCAACATCAGTTCCTAGTATCCAAGCTAGGTGTGTTGAATGTTTTTCACACACCAGCTTGAGGGGGTGTATTAACTCAGTGTTAGTTAGTAATTCACTGAGTTAGTTAGGAAGTTAGTTAGAAAGGGTAACTGTGACATTGTATTAGTGGTGAAGACTAGTGGAAGAAGAGTTAGTTATAAGTTCTATATATGAGCATTTCAAGCTCATTTTTTAGCAGCAAAAAGAAACCATTCTTCTAGATTCTTCTTCTCTCAGCTTTCATTTCTTCAAAGTTAGTTTCATATTAATTTTCAGATTATTTGATAAAGAAAAAAAAATCATATATGATTAAGTAATGGAGTTATATGACTTACGTCTACTAACCACGTAAATGAATTTTTTAATATAAATTATCAAAAAATATGAAATAGTAGATAGGGTTGCTCCTCTGATCTCTTTATCAAAAATCTCGTGTTCAAGCTCCAAGTATGAAAAAACTCTTGATAGGTAATGCTTCCTCAAATAAACCTTATAGAACGCGAATTTAAATTTATCGAGCTTTAATTCGGATGTCAACACCGAATGAAAAATTTTAAAAAAAATTCTATATACAGTGCAATTTAACGTATTCTAAACATTAAGATTACTTGCTTTATTTTCAATGTTTTAACTTTCATTAATTATGAATAATCTCCTTTAGTTGCCGTTAGATGGACTTGATGACAAAAGGTCATCATAAGAAAGTTAAACTTATCAATGAAAATTTAAAATAACTGAAAACTAGATAAGAAATAATATATTAGCATAATGTCAAGAATTTTAGTGTACTCTTTCGAACTATTGTTTTTTTTTTTTTTATTTTTTTTATGGTAATAGTAAATTCTTAAAATTTATTATCAAAATAATAATAATAATGCACAAAACAAAAAGTAGCTACATGAAGGATCTACCGTCTTTATCTTATTCATCCTGCTAAATTGGAAGGCTGCCACATTTTTAGCTTAGACTCATCATGATTTAAGATCAGATCATCAGATTATGTTCCACTTGAACTTGTATAAGAAATTCTTCTACCTTATTACAGCTGATAAAAAAGATAATATACACTTTCAAATTGAGAACAAAACTTTTTAATATTCAAATTTCATGTCCAATCAAATACTTAATAAATTATATAGATAAAATTAAATGAAAAGACTAACGATACAAACGAAATAGCAGGGTAAGATATTTGAGAGGAGAAAATGTGGAAGATATATAGCTTAATGATATACTATATCATTTAGGTATTAGGACAAAATTATATTTACATGTAAAACATCGAACCTAAACCACATGTCCAACAAGTATTTTACAGGGGGACGGGAAAAAGAGATTAAAACACCCCAAAGGTTCTTTTGGTTCCCAAAAAAAAAAAAAAAAAAAAAAAAAAAAACTCACCCCCCACAAAAAAAGAAAGATAAAAAAGCATACTAACTTGCTTCGACTATTGTTTTGTCTAAGTAAAAAAGTAATTAACCGAACTTTCTATAAATATCTAATGAATAATTCTCTTTTGATTAATTAGATGCTTTTAGAATTTTGAAGATTTTATCAGTATGTTTAAACACTTGCGCTTCACGCTGAACTTGATCAAAAGTGGAAGTAAGAAAAGCCAAGTAAATTTTTTGAGCCTACATGGATGATTTGCAGCATAATTAATTAATTTGGACCTACGATAATGAAAGTCTTTATTTATGTTACTTCCTTCTTCAATTTTAGTTATCACTCATTTTTAAAATAAATTTTTATTTTTAATTGTGACTTTGACATATTAAAAAAAAAAACAAAAAATATATTTTTATATTTTACCCTTCAAGTTTATTGTTTTTTCTTCAAATCGCTTTCAAGACCCGATGCTAAGTATCAATTAATAGAGGTAGTGTGGTAAAATGCTAATATCAATTTTTATTTTCTTAATGGGCGTGCGAAAACCCAAATGTGACAACTAAAACTTGACATGAGGGAGTAAATTGAAAGATTGATTACCTAATTTTTAACTAAAGATTGTTTATCGTAGTTTTGGTTCAATTAAATTTGTAAGTGCGTCAATAATACGTGTTACAACTTAACTTTTTGGATTAGTTTAAATTGACACCGTTTGATCAGTGACTAAGAGATGAAACGAACTAAAAAAATAAAAAAAACAGAAATAATCAATGAGTTAAAGTAAGCCTAACATGTATCGCACAATAACAAAATAAAAATAGAGAAAACTTGAAGCGGCTAAGTTAGCTAGATATTTTATTACTGTTTCAGAAATAGTGAATGGCCAAATCCGATTTTCCTTATAAATCGAGAAGGACAACGTACTAACTATAAGCTACAAAATTAAGGCCTCAGCTAATCACGGAATGCCACACGAGCCCTATAGTACTAATAAATATGCCCGTACACCATGTGCTCTGGACATTGGAGGGCACAAGCAAATTATTCCTGGATGGTTCAAGTCTTTTGCATCTGAACAATCTGACATATTGTTTTCCTACTTGTCCTTTCTATAAAAGTTAATGTTGTGTGTGATCCCGTGACGCTTATCCGAACAAGAGGGCATCCATTTTGCTGTCGTCTTGGGCAATCTTCTCGGCGTCTCGATCCTTGGAGAATCCCTATTTTACTCGACCTGTATTGCCACCGGTACACACATCCATTTTACCTCATACAAAGATGACTTTTAAGATCGGATTAAATGTGCTATTAGCAAACTAATTATATAAGAAACTATCAACATATACACCTTATTAACTTTGTGGGAAAAAGATTCAACACCTATGGGGTTAAAAATAGAAGCAGATTCAGGATTTGTATGTGTGTGAAGTAGAGTTTGTATATATGCAGAGAGAAGTCTTGAGTTTCACCCAGGGATACTGGAGTACCATAGAGTCTGTCATTAGGGTATAAAATAATATTGAAATCACCAGCTATTAGCCAAGGTTCATCAACCCCTTGTTCTATGTCAATTGATTTCTAAACTAGCCAAATTCTATTGTTCACAATTCACTGATTATGAGTTTTAACTCTTTCTAGTAAAGCAATAAGTGTAATATGTTTATTCTTCATTAACTGCTTCAATTCCTTTTGTTTATGTAACTTATTCACCCCTTAGCTTGTACAATAGAACTCAAAATTCCCCATGTAATCAACACTAAACTGAACTTTTCATAAATCAAATCAACATTAGATGATCAATATGAAAATATTAGTAAAATATATGTATGCAGATAAAAAGTTTTTAAGTGCAAGGGTTTTGAATTTCAAAACAGAACAACAATCGATTATTATACATAGGAAGTAAATTTCTCAACACAATACACAATAATTATTGTATTGTGCCAACCCCGTAAATTCAATGGTAGATCCACCCTAACAAATCCAGGTCTATTCTCCTATTCTACTAGAAGTCCATGTAAGTTCTGAATGAAATTATCAATATAGTTACTCATGAAGCCAGGACTTGAAAGAAGTTCCTTCCATTTCCTATGATTCTCTAACACAAAACAACCAATTTCGCTATCTTTATCCATGACACATTTCACAGCCTTGCACAGATTCTCCTTAAAAAACAAACCATTTCCACCCTTCTCCACTTCTACGCCAACCTTAAGTTCATGTTCCATCACCCTAGCATTTAAAATGTGATCCATAGGACGTGGCAAAAAACTCCCACGTGTGGGTAGTACTCACAAAACAACCAATTGGTTTGTCACTTAAAATCTTTAACTGTGGCACCCAACAATCATGGATCAATCCCTTTTCTTGAACCCTTTCTTTGAATCCCTCAGGCAAGGCTTCTTCTACTGAATTCGTCCCTTCAGGTTTCTTAACATCTAACAGAAATGGTGACTCAGTCAGTTCAAGGCCTAAAACAAGTTCTTGACTGCTTCTTTTCAAGAATCATTTGGCTCCCGAATGCACAGAACACTGATCCTGGCTTGAATTTCTCGAGCCAATTTGATAATCCATGTTCTTTTAAAGGCTCCTTTTCCGGCTCGGAAAGAACAGGTCCTGTAAAGGACTGGCTTTTCCAATTGTGTTGCTATGTAGTCACCAAAGGTTCCTTCAACCTTTCTACATGTTTTCAGAGCTACTGCATCACAACGTGTCATTCCCTTCATTGATCGTTCATAAAATGTCAACCCATTGCCATATTCATGAAATAGAAATGATAACAACTGAGCTGCAGATTCTCGCAACACCACAGTCATCGAAGGGTAACCTCATTACACCAAACTTGGCCTCAGTTGGCATCAACTTTGAATATGCACATCTAGACACCTTGTGTGCTACACACCTCAACTTGTTTCCATTGTGTCAGTTGAACACTCCAACTTACAAAATGATCATCTTGTTGAGACCAAATTGACATGTCTATATATGCATTATGCACTATCAAAGTTGGAGTGCTTAATTGCCAACTCAGGCCAAGTTTGAGGGTGGCTTGTTTACATATGATGCATATATATTTTTCTATACTATTTCGACAAACAAGGCCGATACAGAGAACTTTGACTTTAGAGCTAGAGACTATAGGTGTTTTTCCCGGGTTCTTATACAAGGAAAGGGAATCAGATACAATTACTTATTTCCACTGAATCCGAAAACCATTACTGAAGGCAACTTGGAGTAATTCATAAGAGTGACCAGAAAATAAGAAAAGCATATGCATGATACATAGAAAGTGGAGAAAAGACTGTTCCTTTTCACCGAGAAAATGCGAAACATTCAATATGGACATTTGAGAACCCAAAGGAATCATTAAACAAGACTTCATTAATATTCTCTCCCTCCCAATTTATGCCACAACATTTGAATTTCGAGATTTAAATAAATCTATCTTTGATTATTATTATTTCATATATCTTTAATATTTTAAATTATCAATTATTGTGATTTATTCTAAAACACTTTCAACTGTATGCGCAAACTTAAACTGTTTGACTTTTGTTTCATATATTTTTAATATTTTAAATTATCAATTGTTGTGATTTATTCTAAAACACTTCTTTCAACTGTATGCGCAAACTTAAATTATTTGACTTTCAATAAACAAAACAACCACATAAAACGAAATAGAAAAAATAATAATCAAAATCTCATAATAAACGTACACTTGGAGATGGAGACAAAAGTAACTGAATTCATCTTTTACTTTTCAACTTTAAACTATACACACTTCTTGAAAAAACAACAATTGAGACGAGTATTTTACCATAAGTAACAAGTGAAGGAGGAAACTCCAAGTTGGGCTTGCTTTTTACCCAATGGAAAAAGTAGTGATTGGGCCTTTTGATAATAGTTGGATTCTAATGTGAAGCCCAAACTTGAACTAATACGAAAGCCTTCTTCTCCAAATCCCGCTTCCTGGTCCCTCTCAGTGAACAAATCAATGGAATCAACTGGATTCGGACCCTCCAGTAGTCCTCTCCTTTCTCTTTCGACCTTTATCCACCAGCACTGTACCCGTCTCGGTGCCGAACTCACCAATCGGTTCGACGAAGCAAAACGGTTCACTTCAAAAATCGCCGGCGACTTTATTCAGCCACCGGCGGTGATACGAAGGAGTTTTCCGTTGCCGTTAAATTCGCATTCTTATCCGTTCGCGTAGGTGTCGCAGCGGCAAGAGAAGGTTACTAAAAGCACTGG
>JBDJHY010628218.1:1589-16236 GCA_039654485.1 Withania somnifera | reverse complement strand
TGTATTACATCTTATTGTTTTTCCGCATATACGGTAGTAGTCCTCCGCTTTGGCTACGGACTACATGGTTTGGTTCTCCTACTAGGTGGATAGTAGGTGCCATCATGACTTCGAGAAGTCGAGTCGTGACAGAATCTCCCTTTCTTCCAAGTGAGTGAAGAGCTTACTCTAGAGGCAGAAACGAAACTCAAAGTAGTGATACTTACATCTATCCTCTAATGGTAGTACATTGGATGACATTCCAGGTCATAGGTTTATCTTGGCTCCTAGAGAGTTTAAAACTCCTCTTCAAACAATGATTTTGTTCTTGTGAAGAAAAAGTTCCATGCAGTGTTGCGTCTTTAAATTTATCCTACCCTGTGGTTATATTTTTTGAGAAACTTATCCTCTCGGATGTTTTAAGAAAAACTTGATAGGATTTTTTTATGATAAAATGATTCACTAGATGTAAAAAACATTTATACCTTCTTTCTTTGTTCGCTTGAAAACGAATCTTGTTCTTTGTATCTTGAATTGTATCTTGCATAGTGTCTTTTGGGCTAAGATTATTTTTTTGGGAGGACCTGACACATTTCTGATATATGGGGTATATTAGTATCATATGAATCTCCACGTCTTAAACACGTACTGCATGACAACCCCCAATGATTTTCTACATATTTAAAGTATGTAATGCACACTAGTCTCCATGGACTTCCCATAACTTTATGCAAATAAAGTGTGTTAGTCTCCACAGACATTCCAAGACTTTATGAAAATATTTCCTATTAGTTTCCACCAAATTTCAATGACTATATGCATATAATGTATATTATTCTCCGGTGAATTTCTATTACTTTATGCAAATAATGCATATTAGTCTCCACCGACTTGTCGCGACTTATTAGGGGCGTGCGTCAACCTCCAACGAATTTCTACCCCTTTAAATGAGTGTGTGATAGTCTCAAATGACTATGTGACATTAAGGGTGTGCGTTATAATCTAATGAATGACCACATCTTTAAAGAGGAAGATGCGCGCTAGTCTCAATTGACTAGTCACGACTTTAAACAAATAATATGCACTAGTCTCCACTTAATTGTTGTGACTTTATGGAAATAATGTGCACTAGTCTCCATAGAATTTGTACAACTTTATGCAAACAATATGTGTTAGTCTCCACCGATTTTTCACAACTTTATGCAAATAATGTGTGTTAGTCTCCACCAACTTTCCATGACTTTATGCAAATAATGCGTACTAGTCTCCACTGAATTTCCACAATTAACGCAGATGATGTACACTAGTCTTTGCTGACTTTCTATGACTTCAAATAGATGCAACTAAAATAAAAAATATACTTTTTGGTTATCTCAGTGTTTCTTGAACCTCATTATTTCATGTTTTTAACGAATTGCTTTTTTTCTTCCTCTTATTCATGCCAACACTTGTAATGATTAATCAACCTGCATTCACGAACACAGTTAGTGTTATGAAGCTAGTCTGGGTGACTTTATTTGCTTGTTTATCCTTCCTTGATTTTCGCTAACTACTTCTTGATATTTCTCTTTATATGCTCTTTTTGGTTGTCGAACTAATTGAGAGTATGTTTTATAAAAATTAAATAAGGTAACAAAAAAAGGGTAAGAGTTAAAAAAAATCACTATTTGTTATGTCATGATCCAGCCTTATTAACGTTCTTTGCATCTTGTGGTTGTGAAACACCTCCAAGGCTACTTCTGATTGCCTCCTCTAAAATTTTAAGCACCCACTAAAAATTTCTACCCTAGTTACGAGTTCTAAATATGCACTTTCTTCTGCAACATGAATTTTTTAGATTCCTTCTTTAAAACTCTGCTCCAATTTTAGCTACAGTAAAGCATAGGGCTATGACCGAACCATTGTAGTGCCTATGTATCTTGTTGAAGTAGTAATTAGGTCAAACACACTTCCCTCTATAAAAAGAACTTAAAGATAAAGAGAAATTTTAATTAAAACAAAGACAGACCAAAGCCCAGAGGCCACCTACATATCCCTTCTTTGGGGAATTTGAATCAGACATATTTCATACATAGGGGTGGGGAAAAAATATATGGAAACTCTAAGGGTTGCCCAAATCAAGGAGGCCACCTACATATACCTTCTTAGGGGAATGTAGGTTAGACATAGTTTGTACATAAGGGTGTTAATAAATAACTTACTAGAAATATAATTCAAAATATAGAAGAAAATAAGAGGAAATATAAACCTAAACGTATTATCTCTAGAAATCATATGAGTATATTGGCTTTGTCCATTCTTCATCATCAATTTCAGCCAGAATCACAGCGCCTCAACTCAACTCTTTGTGAACTATGTAGGTACATTACTAATTGGGAATGACTCTTTCCTTTATATTCCTCTTGGAGAGGGAAAATCCTTTTGAGTACTAACTATCCTACTTCAAACTTTTATACTCATATCTTTTTGTTGAAGGCTCAGGTCATTCTTTGTTGATAGATTTGATAGTGGAATATGTCGCTCATTCTCTAACTATAAATTATGGACAACTATTTGCGACGTGCTCGGATACATTCCTCGTTGCTTAATCCCGATTATTGAATCATGCATAACAAAGGGATCTTGATTACGCTTGTATCACAGTTTTTGTGCCATGGACGAGGAGATAAGGAGTGGATCTTATTGAGTTTATTACAATTATATTGTATCCCAAAAATGTATAGGGAAGGCTATTGTGCCAAGATCAATAATTTATAACCATATATCGTAGGACTTTCTTGAGGTTTTTATTTGCTATTTTGATGGCTCCATTTATCTGTGGGCGGTAGGAAGTTGAATTGGATGAGTGATCTTAAACTTCTCATATATGTCTTTTAAATAACTATTCAAATGTCTCCGTTTTCAGTGATTATAGTATTTGAAATATCAAATCAAAATATCTAATTTCCTTAGACAAAGTCAGCGACCACTTTCTTGGTTACTACTATTTGGAAGAGCCTTTCATCCATTTGGTGAAGTAGTCAATTTTTATAAGAATGAAGCGATGTTCATTGGATTCTATCAATTTGATAGGTCTTACAACATTAATTCCCTAAGATACAAATAGCCAAGGAGATCGTAGCTCGTAATTCATGTGGAGGCACCCAAGTTAAGTCTTTATGTACTTGACATTGGTGGTATTTTTATCATGAACCAACAACAATAGCTTTCCATTGTCATCCAAAAGTAACCCATCTGTGGTATTTCTTAGCCAACACAAAGTTATTCATATGTGGTCTAAATTCTCCTGTGTGCACCTCTAAAAATAGCTTCATAGCCTCAATCGCATCTGCACACCTAAGGATTTCTAAATTTGATGTATTTCTAGGAAGGATTACTCCACTCAAAAATATATTTTTGTCTATGAAGAAGATATCCTTTCTCTAATTTACCTAAACATCTCGAGGGTATTCTTAATTTTCAGGGTATCTATTATGTCGTGGTACCAGGGCTTACTGTCTGGTTTTCCTTTGACTTGCAAACAATATTCTTAAATACAACCTTTAAGGAATCAATATATCATTGGTTAGGATGTTGAATCATCCCCTCAAGATTCTCTAACACGTCAACAAGCTCACTTTATGTTCTAGGAGTGTTCTTGAACTCTATTTTTCAGAACTGCTTGCACAATCTTTGTACCACTTCTACATACTAGTCGATCTTGTAATTCGTGGTGACCCAATCTCCTTCTACCTGGTGAATTAACAAATAGAAATCACCTATTTCCAGTAATTCTTATATATCCATATTTGTGGTAGGTCGTAGACCAAAAACACATGCTTTATATTCTACCATATTGTTGGTATGGGGGAAATAAAGCTTGGTCGTTATCGGATAGTGATGGATAGTTTTAGATAACAAGATAGCTCATACCCCAGATCCATTATATTTCACAACTCTATCTAAATATATCCTTCATCCTAGGTAACTTTTTGTTATTCTCTCCCACAAATCACACTTCTGCATCTAGAAATTATGTCAGCAGTGAACTCAGCTCTTTATCGATCGAATTTTTAGTAAGGTTATCATGATTTCTTGTCCATTAATGTCTCTCTAAGTAATATATATGATGTCAAATTCTCTAAAAAACTCTAGAAACATGTACCTTAACGGATCTATTCTGGAGCTAAGGTAAGTAGTATAGGAAGGAAAATATTGTCTCAACTTATGGCGATCCATTTTTTGGAACAAAAAGTATTCTATAAAAGGAGTGTAACAGACATCACACTAAGTTAACTTTATCACACAGGTTGAAGCTCTTACTTATATAGTTGATAGATCATTCCTTCTTCCTTGTCTCATCATGTTGGGTGATGACGCATCCAAATGAATTTTCTGGCACTGATAAGTACAACAAAAACATATTTCCTTCTCGTGGTGGTACTAAAATTTGTGGATTAGATAAATACTCCTTAATAGTGTAAAAATCCTTTGGGCACTCTTATATTCAATGAGTTGGAGCATCTTTCTTGGCTAACAAATAAGTGTAGATTAAGCAATGAAGTGACTAATATAATATAACCTTCTTGGTTTTGGGTGGCGGCTGGTCATGAATTTCCTTGATCTTTAAGGGATCAAGATTGATGCCTCTCCTATTGACTATAAAGTCTAATAATTTCCTTGTGGGCACTCCAAAGACACACATTGCAGGATTTAACTTCAACCTGTACTTCAAAAGACTTTCAAAATACTTCTTCAGATGATCTAAGTGATCAGCACTTTCTAGGGATTTGATTATTTTATCTCCAACATATACTTGAATTTCATTATGTATCATGTCACGAAATATAGTTATCATCTCTCTCATGTAAGTATCACCATTATTATTGAATCAAAAGGGCATTACTCTTTAATGGTATACCCTCAGGGTGTGATGAGAGATATTATCTAGGCGTCTTCTTTATCCATCATAATTTGATGAAACTCGGCAAAATAATCCACGAATGACTACATTTTATTCTTGGAAAAACTATCTGCCAAAATATGGATATTAGTCAGTGGAATGTTTTCCTTTGGATTGCACCTATTTAGGTCCCTGTAATGCATGCAAATCCTGATTTTGTCAATATTTCTTTTTCACAAGAATGGTTATCAAAGTAGGATACTTGGGTTACTTATACCACCTTGGCTTGAATTTTATTGGTGGCTTCTTACTTGATCCTTATGTTTTGGTCAAGTTTTAAAATTCTAAGATTTTTTCTTTAAGAAATTACATTTGGGATTAGTTGGAAAGTTATAAGAGATGATGTCAGCACTAAACCTAGCATATCATCACACGTCTAGGAAAACACATCGATGTACTATTTGAGAAGGTGTGTAAGAAATTATTTCTACCTCGAATTCTTGAGCATACTAATTCTGGTTTCATTGACCTCTTCATAACCTCCTAAGTTAATGGCTACAGTTTTTTCAAGATTTGGCTTTTCTTTGTCTTTGAACTGCTAAAACTTTTTTGCTAACCATTTAGGACTTGCATACTAGTTATCATTATATCCATTGGGATCATCATCCTCATGCTTGATTTGTTCATTAAGGACTTGGCATGACATAAGAACAGTGGGTTTTAAAATCTCCTTACTGAAAACACAAACTTAAGATTAGAGAAAATAGATAAATGAAAGGTAAGATACTTTTACAAATACGAGGAGGCTTTTCATTAGAATTTAATATGGTTACAAACTGTGGCTCGGAATTTTTATGAGTATATAATCATGCCTTTTGGAATTTAGAAAGTAGAACATGAAAATTTACAATAAAGGGTGAGCCACGTCCTCCTTGAGATAGTCACCAATTTTTAAGAAAATTTGAAAACTCATTCTACCGTAATGCTCAGCAAGTCATAAGTGGTATGGAACTCTGATTCTGCAATTATCCTTCGGGCCTGTTAGGATGAAATTCGATCACAAATAGGGATTTATTTAGGATGAAATCACATACTTTAAACAAAGACGTGATCCCGTCCTCTTGACCCCCACACACATTCGGAATATGAATTGTATATATGATTGGTACAGTAGAGGAATAGGCTTGGCAAACCACTATTATTTCTTGTTGAATTTTGTCTTATCCTTTAACATCGGTTGATACCCCAAGACATACTTTCCTTGTTGTTTTAGCATAAAAATTGGTTAAATAATTCAATCCATATTCTTCCCTAAAACCCGACCAGGCGAAAAACCAATTCTCAACATGAAAGACGTTATTTTATAGACAGCTGGATAGGAGGACTGATTTCTTCATATGTCGCCTGTACAACTTTAGTGATGAAAAATTCAGTTTTCTTAAGAGACTTTTCAATCATAGGCACTACTCCCCTAGTATTATTGAGGTGATTTTCATCTCCTTGAGTAGTTTCTTCCTGACCGTCCAACACAAACTTCATCAACAAGTGCAAATTAGAGGGTACTGCTCTAGTGGCATTGATCCAAGGTCATCTCGATAATAATTTATATCTAGGATTGACATCCATCACTTATAAATCAACTTGAATTTCAGCAAGGCCCATCTAGAACACGAGGATAGCCTCACCTACGGTATATCTTTTCCCACTGCCCAAACCTTGGACATTCATATGACTTTTCTTGATTTTCCCAATATCATAGTTAATCTGAGTTAATGTGGATAGAAGGAAAATGTCTAATCCTAACCCATCATCAATAAACACTGAGGTTATTATTTGAATTTCACTTTAAAGTGACATATAAAGCTTGTTGTGAATTACTCATTCAAATGGTAGCTCATTATCGCTAAAACAAATCTTATGGTTGCCTACCATTTTGTTGACCATGGAGTCCAAGTCTTCACCATTAGTCCTAGTAAGAACATATGTCGTATCCAAAACCTTAAGAAGAGCTTTTTTATGGTGTTGGGAACTCATCAATGGTGATAGTATTGAGATTTCAGATGGTATTTTCTCCATGTGATTCATGATAAAGTATTCCTTTGGTTACATTTTGCTCCAAAACTTTTGTGTTTTACCCTTGGTGACTATTCTTTCTTATAGGCATCATTAGCTAATTATTCTAGTGTATAAAATCTCCCAGATTTAGTCATGCCAGGTCGGCTACAGTATCAACCATGAATACCTTTGGCATCGGAACCAATGAAAAGATTTGTGAGGGGATGCAACAACCACGAACTTGGGCTTTTCATCCATTTTCAAGGTTATTACGAACATGTCCACTCTTCCACTTTGATTGACTTTTTTCTTTATCTTTCACCGTATTCTTACTGATCAACAATCCTTTTTCTATATCAATCATGTTTACACTAGCTCCTCTATGATTTTTTAGAGGATTGTTGTTAACGTTAGGGTAGTCTGGAGAGTGATCACTTTATGATCTATAAGGCCTTGTATGTTATGCTTCAGATGAGGATAGTCTTCAATATTATGTACTACCCAATTAGAGTTATAATAATATCAATGATTTGCTCGGTAGAAATAGGTTTCGATATTGATAGTCTAAGTTGGGAGAATCTTGATGAGTCCACTGGGTTTTAACATTTCTAGCAACTAGACCTAGATTTTTTGTAAAGGATTTAAGGTCCTTGGTGGTTTTCATTCCTTGTTTGATCATAGGGCATTGACATTATTTCAATTTGGTTAAGGCTTTTGCAGGGGTTTGAGTTTTCTTATGCTTTCCAGTAAATTCAGGCATTTGAATAGTTTCTGAAATTTTTCATGGTATTTTAGTATGGAGCTCAGACATTTGCCTGTGCATATGCTTTGTTGTCTTAGAAAAAGTAACATGGTAGTATGACTTGGCAATTTAGCTGGGTGAAAAATATTGGTTAGGAAATTTGGGGAATGGAGTTGTAGGATTGTATCACTATGGATTTTTCTAAGCTATATCCTAGAGATATCCTAATCTAGGAGAAAGGGAGAGGTTATGTAGTTGCTGCATCCACTCTTTTTTTTTCTTTGAGAGCCCAAAGGTTCCCGACATTCTAACAATTTTTTCTTTTCTAGTTCCTTCTTCTAATGTTTCTCTAATTTTTACCAGATTTCTAAAGTTGGATTGAATGGCATAGATTATCTTGTCATACTATTTTTGATCTATATCCTTCACAAAGATGGATACTATTTTTTCCTTACACATGGGTGGTTGAACTCTTGTTGCCTCCTTTCTCAACTGATAGGCATAGTCTCAAAAGTACTCATTAGTCTTTTGACAAATATAATCTAGAGAGTATTTGCTTGGGACCACCTCGATGTTGTGATAAAAATATTTCCATGAGGTATTTAACCATAAACATCCAAATCTTCCACTTTAGATATTTAATAGTGAACCATTTTGATGTCTCACCACTCAAACTAAGATTAAACAACCTCATTAACAATGCTTCATTTCTCCAGACCCCACTAACTGATCATTGTAGCTTCTTAATTGTGGGATTTCCAGTGTTGTTGAAGGTATCAAATTTAGTGATCTTGAAACCTTCTGGAAGGTACAGAATCGTGTGCATACATAGATCATCGTAACAAAACTTGGCTTCCTCAAAGGTTCTTTTAGTTTCCTTTATCTTTGATATCTCTTCTTTCATCCACATCATCTCTTTATCCTATTGATCGTCAAAAGCTTTCTGCTCTCCATCCTCCTCAAAGTTCTGAGGGATAGGGTAAGGCTCGAGAATTATGGTGTTGTGGAAGGTAGTTGGGAGTGGTTCTTAGACTTTTAGATTTTTTATGTTTTGAGCTAAACTTGGATAGGTGGTCGTGAGGTTGATGGAGGGATTAAAATAAAAAGGTATGTTCTAGTGCTGGTTTGTTTACTTTTGGCAGTGGGTTTGGGGTACTGAGGATAGTATAGTCCTGGGTTTCTTTCTTAATTGGTATGTTGGGTATGAGGAGTGCAAACATGGTAAGATGAGCCAACATAAAATGGTCCTTAAGAGATGTTGGTGGAGGTATTTTCAAATAGGAGGAACTTAGAGAGGATGCCGTTGTGTACCTCCAAATGTTTCATTGGTTGTAGCGTCCAAATTATCCGCATCCTTAGCTTTCTGTTCTTCCTTTACTAGTTGTTCGAACCTTTGTGTCAGTTTAAAGATGATTATATTTTTATCCATTATTAGATCTTTGTGTGTTTTGATTTTATTCAAATTGGTTTTATTGTTAGCCCTGACCATTTTCCCCATAACAAGCAACCACTCTAGGCCTAGAGGGGAACTTTAGTGCAGTTTGGATCTTGTGAAGTAGTGATGGTCTAGCAGTTCTTCCACATAGACTAGCATAGTTTTACCTATTACATAAGAATAACTCAAAATCAAAACTTGTTAAATACTTTGTCATGATACATAATGAAATACATTAAATGCAGTAAAAATGTATAGATAACTCTTTGCTATTCATAGATAAATATTTAGGTATTTTTGTGATTAGGTTGCTATGTCCTCCCTCTTTTCCTTCGAGATCCTAATGGATCCTGACACTCGAATAATTGTACCTATTCTGATGCTTTCTTCCATAGTTTTGCCTATTTTTACTAGATTTTCAAAGCTAGCTTGAATGGCTGAGATCAACTTGTCGTAATATTTTAAATCTTGAGCCCTCATGATGATGGCTAATATTTAATATTCATAAATAAGAGGTTGAAATCTTGTTGCCTCTATTCTCCACCGATAGGCATCGTCTCGAAAATAATCATTAGTCTTTTTATAGATATGATCTAGAGAGAATCTACCTATGTATCCTTTGGGAAGGAATTCAAGCCCAACATAGTTCGAGAGTACAGGAATAGAGACTAACTTAGTTTTAATTATTTTATAGGTTCAATGATGTGAAGAGTAAATACATAACTCTTTCCACATTAATAGCTTTTGGAAATAAAACTAGAGTCTAGCCCTTCTAGATATGTTTCTTTAAAGCTGATCCAATGGAAATTCTTGTATGATCCTTCCTTCATTTATCAGTCTCTCCATAGTGGTATGAAATTTAAGGCAGTTTTCAATATCATGCCCCCTGATCCTTCATGATAACGGAAAATTTCCCAACCTTGGCACCATGTGTCTAGCATAGTCCCTTCTTTTATCTCAGTTGATTTAATGATTGTGGCATCGATAAGCTTGAAATATATTCTTAAGTATGATTCACAGAAAGCTATGAAGTTATAATGGTAGATCACTGCATCCTCATTGAGAGTTATCTCGAGGGTTACTTCTTTGCACTTTAACAAGACTCTAGAACCCCATCGATTGTTAAAATTTCCGCTGCTAACTAAGTTCCTTAGATGATCTCTCAAAGATGCAAATTCGTTGATAAGGTGACCTATTTTCAAAGAATGATAAGAACATTTCTTTTAAGGATCTTTTGGATGCATGGGTATTCAGTCCAATATGGGCTTATCATTTTGATGGCCATCAGTACTTTAAAAAGGTCACAACAAAGGATTGTTTTGGTGCATTGGTCGCAATGGTAACAAGCATCCAAAGTGATCCAAGTACTCCCTAGGCTAATCTGAGCTGGAATAATCTCTCCGTTTGTCAGTATGGCCCGATTCACTGTGGGAACCTTTAAAAATCCCATCCCCTAACGAAACTTGTGTCTCGAACTTTTTTTGAGGTAATTCTTGTTTCCAAGTCATGCACGTCTTCCTCATCTTGTCAGAGTCTCTTATGTATTTTCATCACTTGAAAATCGATAACGGACATTTCTTCTTCGATGGAAGACATTTTGTTATTCATTTCTCATGCTTGAATAATGGAATATTGCATAATAATATCCGTTCCATCAATTTTCTCTTATCTTCCTTAGTCTTCCTGTCAAGTTTGAATTTTTTTCTGTTTGATCAATCTTTTAGCATCCATTCTGCTTGTGCATAGGAAAAGAAGAAAAGAGTTTTCTCAGGAATATTTTCGGCTTTTCTAGGAGACATAAAAGACTTGGCTTATGCTTTTCATACTTTAGCTTTATGTAGATAAGGCTGGTATACTAATCACCAATAACTATAATATCCATCACATAAAAATTAAACATATGATAAACATAATGATTAAATAGATATAATACATAATAAAGTGCAATCTAAGTTGGTAGCCTTGATTATGATCAAGTTTGAAACCTAACGATATTAGAAAATAACTTGTTTTTAAATTATTTTATCACAAAGAAAAATTTATTAAAGGCATACCTACCCAAACAAAAAAAGCCCAATGTAAAGGCAAAAAAGTAAACAAAGACCTCGCAGGAGAAAATGAAGCAAACCCAAGCAAGGTTAAAAAGAATTAAAGGCCCTTGCAGGAGCAAATAAAATAATCCCACTTAGGGGTAGAAAGATCGAACACTACTTCAAACATCGTCACATGGTTCTATCTTGGCTCTATCCACTTCTATCAAAATGCAATACTGGTTCATGAATAGGTGGGTCACTTTCAGGAATTCTCTATGATGCTATGATAAAGAGTCCAAGACCAATATCTTCCTCTCCATGCAACTATTCAACTTAACCAAGCATTCTCTATAACTCCTCAAGACATCTTCCATATGCTTCAACCTTTTTTGTAGCCTATGGATAGTCAATTTATCTTCGGTGGGTTGGTGCATGATTTGGTTAATATCTGGTTTCCTTTTAATGGGTGGTATGTCTTTTATTCAAATAGCGTTGATCGTGTCTTTTTTAACCAACCCTTATAGTTACTTTTGACCTTTTTCTGATGTCGATATTCAACATATTCCCCTCCAAATCATTTCTTTTTCCATTCCTAAGTGATGAAACACTTACAGGGTATCCATACCTCTCCATTATCAATCATAGATCCACCATATTCATTTCCTTTGTAACACCTTGCAGAATTTTGATACTCTTAAGGACGCAAAGATGTACATACAGGCGAGTCCCTCTAATCCTTGCACACCAAAAGTGGAAGATCTTTTACTTTGATTATGTAAACTGTAGCTTTCAATTCAGAAAGTGACCAGTGTACATATTCATCCTTCAATTCCCCCATCTATTGGAACCTAAGAGCTTCACTATGGTTAACCTTGTACTTGTTGTCAGCCAACAAGGTAGGGTAGGAACCTAGGTGATCAAAATGGGTCGTAGGGTCCATATCCCAAGGTGTATGCTTTCTCACCAGCTTTTTTACTAACAACCATTTTAATAATAAGTTGAATCCCTATAAGAATCATTTTCATTTATTGTATTCCCCTAAGGCTCAATAAAAAAAACAACTAAGATAATAGGGGCTAAATTATAGTGTTGAGTAGATGATTCGTACTTAATACCGTAAAAAAAGGCATGAGTGTCTCTAACTACTCTATGGTGGATGAGATGCTTGACATTTTGGGTAAATACTAAGGTTACCAAAAAAACTAACCACAAAGGCAAATGTTATTCAATCTTTCCATTCTTTTTCTTTTTATAACTCTATGCGGTACTTTTCAAAACCCAAACATATGTCGAAGTGAACATAAAATTTCTCCAAATGCAGATAATAATCCTTTGTTAGTACTAATCCATCATCTCGCTCTAATAGGAATCCTTATTTAATTTTCTAGTTTTCCATTGCTTCTAGAACCAGTATGTTATGGGTTGATTTTTTCTTTTGGTGCTAACACATGTGTATGCTCTCATACACACTTTCCAATTCTTCTAAAGAAGGGGTTAATTCCACTAGTCCGAATATAAAAAATCATATTTTTGTAATCCTAATGCTTAACCAATACTAGGATTAGATGACACCAAGGTTGCATATCTATGAGGGATGACAAATGCCCTGTATGTAATTTAACTAATTTATTGTTGGATATTTACATGTTAAACCACCAAGCCTTAAGAGAAGTATCCGGTTTCAGCACTATATGAAGTGTTTTATGGGTAAGTGATAAAATAATTCATAGATAAATTATTCCCAAAATACCACATAATATGAGTATCTGAGACTGTCTTAGGAGAGTTGGTTGGATTATGGTAGGTTTACTAATAGACAGTAGACTTCCCGATGTCGAGCCATCCTAGGTTAATGCCTAAAACTAGGTTTTGGTTTCTCTCTATCCTAGTTGTCCAAGAGGGGTTTGTAAATTGACTAGTTACCTGGAAGGACTATCCAACTTGGACCTTCCGACAATCTTTGACTGCAGCGTATACTAATAGTCTCACTGTAAGTCCAAAAAAAGGGTCATGATCGCATAAGGCGTGTCATTTCCTGAGGATGTAAACTAAAAAGGGTACAATAGACCGAAACATACCATGATAAAGATGCAAATACCGAATAATTAAAGATAGAAAATAAACAGATAGGTAATACACATACTCACATAAAACAAATAAAACTGGAATCTTAATGGGGTCCCCAACAGTTTATCCATCTCTATTTTATTTGATATTTCCTTTTTTTATTGGAAAATCAAATCTCCTTTGTTTATAAAGTCTATGATGGCTAAAGGTCAAATTATTTCAAAAAAGTTTGATAAAAATCTAGAAATAACATAGAGTTGCTACTTAAAATTTTTAAAATAATTAAGAAAAAATATTTTAAAACTCTAAATTTCAAAAAAATAAAAATAATCTAGGGTTTAAGAAATTTTGTAATGATTCCACAATATATCGGGGAAGGGTTTTAAGGCACCCTATGAACAATCCAAAATAGGTTATGTTTTATATGATTTATAAAACTATGTGTTATATCCTGTCCTAGAAAATCGACTTTTGATAAATTCTCAATTAATTCTCGAAGTACATTTATGAAAGGGTTAGTCATAAGAGAATTTTGAATGAAGCATGATATTTTTTATGAAATCGTGTTGCGTAAATAGTTCTTTTTATAGAATCTAATTATAAAAATAACAATTTGTTGAAGTTAAAATCAATTACTTTATTTACCTAATTAGTTGACTAAATAATAAGAATTTCACAATAGAATAACAATAAACAGAGATATGTAAATTGATTTTTTTTAATTTAGTGAAAATTCAAAGTTTTACAGTCTTGAAACCCTTTATATTTTATACAAGTATATTCAATACAAATAAATATAAATACCTAGAATAAAAATAAATAAAGAAGGAGTGGGAATGAAATTATCTAGACCAAGTTGAATTCTCCAATGTAGGCCATGCAAACTGATAATGGTTCTCTGTCTACACATGCAACAAGAGAAAGAAACTAAGAATCGATAATAATAAATAATACAACTAAATAAGTAAAACAAAAAAGTAAAGATAAATTGAACAAACAAAATCTTACATTGGGCCAGACTTGAATACCTAGGGATGGCTAGGGCTTACGAATCAAAGCATGGGCATCTGCTATTAAGAAGGGAGCAGTAGATCGTCGATTGAAGAGCCAGGTCAGTCAACTTCTATTGGGACTTCTATTGATTATTAATTCAACTGACGGGATTCCTAGCAGCAAACTAGTATTATAAAGGGGCCCCCCATTGAGATGTAGGAAATGCAGGAACTGCCAGCCGGATCGACCAACAAATGATAGGCCAGAGAGGTGGGCTCTTTTAACTAATCAATGATCCCTGGGCCTACCTAACACAGATGTCCCTGAAATAGGGGATTGGTTGATCGAAAAACTCAGGCAGGAGTAGGACATTCCATACAAATCTTACATAATTCAAAAAAAACAACATGGCAATAATCGGCCCAAAAATAAGTCCAATTAATTATTGAAATGACCCTTAA
>JBDJHY010628113.1:0-16236 GCA_039654485.1 Withania somnifera | reverse complement strand
CAAGGAATCACGTAACAGATCTGTAGACTGAACTTTGGCCTCCATTCCATCAAACCAACCAATAGGCGATCTACAACAATTCATTAAAAAGTTATACGATTATTGTTTTAATATACTTTTACTTTATCCTTTTTTGTAAAGTTGAAAAAAGCATAGGCCAAACTTGCTGTCAAAATTAACAATTAACAAAATTTAACAAAAGATTTTATGGCTATACAAAAATATAATTAATAGAAAAATTTATTAATCTAATTAACTAATGTCGAACAGATACGACAATTCAAATTCAATTTGTGGGCACAACACATGCCAATCAATATCTAGTTTTCTAAATGTGAAGAAAGATTCACTTAAGATTTTAGTGGAGTGGTTGTTAATATTTCATTACAAATTTAGTAGATCATAGGAAAAGTATGGTTAAATTAGTTGCTACAAAGATTCACTTACGATTTTAGTTGAGTGGTAGCTATAGTCTTATGAAAAGATTTGTTTATAGGTATATATAATTATGTTATTTTACACCCATAGTACGAATTTATACAAGAGATTTTACAATAAAATATTATATATTAGTCCACTAAAATTCATGGGTGTGTCTTTATTTACATTTGGTAGTATTGATATTAATTGCCATCTTTTTTCCCGCACACCAATATTGATCTGACATGAATGACCCATCAATTTGGATGGATTTTGTGAGCAACGCTTGTTCAGTAACTTTTATTTAAGTTTTTAGTTTCGTAATAACGAAAAAACCAATCTCTTCGGAGTAAAATTAAAATTTATAAACTTTGTCTTACTTGTTGTAAAGAATTAAGGAATAAAAATCGGAAAGTAGCTGAGTTTTTGCATTAATGGACCAGTGTATAATAAAAAATTGTTACTAACAGAAACTATGGTTCATTTTCAATAAATTGCATCGTTATCTCAGATGCAGTTGCTTGCAATTTTTCATTCCTTAATTCTTTGCAATAGATAAGACAAAGTATATAAAGCTTAGTTTTACTCTGAAGAGATTGATGTTACGGTTATTTTGGAACTAAAATCTCCAATATAATTTTTTGAACAATCATAGCTCGAAAATCTATCCAGATTCATGGGTAAAGTCATGGCAAATCAATATTGGTGTGCAAGAAAAAAATACAACAATAAATTTCAATATTATCGAACGTAAAGAAAGATTTATTTAGATTATAGTGCAATGGTAGATAATATTTTACTGTCAAATTACTAGTTAGAATATCGGTAGGTATATAGAGCTATTTTATTCTTGTAGTTGTAGATTCAAAAATATGAAACATAATGTAAAATATACAAGTTGACTGATCTTAGGCATATTTATATGCCTTAACGCCATTGAATTCCCATGTTTCTAGCTAAGTTTCGAGAATAATTGAGCAAAACTTTATGCTTTTAGAATACCATGTGTATCTTTTTACTAATTCATATGATTATACCCTTTTCAGGTAGAATGATGGTGCCAAAGGAAGCTAAATGATGGAAGAATGAGTGGATGAGAAAACTAGAGAGAAGAGTGAAGATTGGGTGTAAAAACCTTGCCTCAAGATGTGAGGCTACATAATTTTCACAGCCTTACACCATGAGGCTATATAGAACTGGAGCAATAATTTGGAAGCCTCACGATGTGAGGCTAAAAAACTTTCACAGCTTCACACCGTAAGCTATTCTGCCAAAGTTCAAATTCTAAGTTTTTGGGATTAAGTCAAGGGCACTTATATCATTTAACCATAATGATGTATATACACTAAGGGTGAATTCTTGAGCATTATTCAGTGTTTTTGGAAGAGAAAAAGGAGCACAAGACAAGAAGAACATCTATAGTTTATTCCATTCATCTTTATTCTTTAGATTTTTACATGAACACTAGAATTATAATTATGTTTTTATTATGAGTGGTTAAACACCTGTTTTCTGGGGTTATAGCTAGATACATGATTGCGTAATATTGGTTTTAAGTAGACAATTGTTATTTATTATATTAATTGTTACTACGCTTCTTTTTTAGTTTTTAATGATTGTCCGCCATAAGATAAATTTGTAACCCTGAAAATGAATTTATAGGGAATCTGATAGGTAGGATGAGAAACATAGGGAGTAAGTCACACCTAGGCTATGCCAGAGATAGGTAGTTTAGGGTGATTTGTAGCTAAGGCAGGATCATGAACCTAGTTTTCCTCACTTGGTTTGTTACTAGAAGATAACGATAATGTATTTGAATGTTGTCACATCCCCACTCAATGATGTGGTTGTGAGGTTATTCTGAGTAGAAGATTAGAGGATGATCATTCCCTAATTCATGGGTTAAACCTCGAAATCAACAATTAGGGAAATAAAATTATAAAGATAACCCTATAGTATGCATGATTCTAAATAATTTCTTAACCCTGGAATATCTCTCATCAATAATTAATCTTTATCACTTTAAGCATTAAGTTTACATATTTTTTTAGTTTAAGTAGAATAAACTCATTCCAAAATCCTTAACTTGGTTACCATATGATTGCATATATCATTATATTTGCAAGAATTAATTACTAAGATAAACACCTAATTCCTTTGGGTTCTATATCCAACTCAAAAGGGACATTATGTTACTTGTTAGATCGCGTGCACTTGCATGTGTGATTTCCCCGCAATAAGTTTTGGCGCCGTTAATGGAGACTTATAGATTAGCAAGTGTTTGATTTTTATTAAGTATTATTATTTTTCTATTGTTAATGACTTGATCTTAGTAGTTTATCTTGTAAGTACCCTTAGATTGCTAAACTAGCATGGGATAGGGAGCATGTGGAATATCTTCAAAAGCCTGAGCAATTCTTACATCAGCAAAAGAGGTTACCAACATTTCGCTTCCCTATTCCATATGTTCGGGTGGAGAATTAGGAAGAGATCATACCTGAAGAGATGGTTGTAAGAATAGTTCTTGAAGTGAAAATCCCACTCACAACTAATGAAACCTTCACATATGCAACCCCAACGCAGGAGGCAATTTGGGCTTAAGCAGAATGTGGTGCATATTTTGCACACCACCTGGAAATTTATTGGTCTCCTGCATGAGGATCTACGACAACACATTTTGAATTTCCTGTAGATTAGTGATACATATATTCCTAGTAGAGTCTATATTGATTATGTAAGACTCATTTTATTCCCATTTTCTCTATTAGGAAAATCTAAGAGGTCGCTGACAGCAAGACCTCCTAATTTTTTCACTCCATGGGATGATTTAGCCAGAAAATTCTTGATCTGTCTCTGTCCTTTCGAAAAGACAGCTAAGCTAAGGAGTGAGATTCTCATTTTTCTCCAAAAAAAAGTGAAAATTTATATCAGGAATGGGAGATATTCAAGACACTTCTCAGAAGTTGTCATCACCACCATCAGTCGAATGGAGTCTTATTGCATACCTTTTTAAAGGCTATGGAATCAAACACTAAGATTCTTCTTGACTCAGTAGTGGGGGAAAGCTCTTGAGAAAACTTATGATGAAATATTTAATCTCCTGAATCGTGTTACAATTGGTAATCCAAAATGGAATAATAATTCAGTAAGAGATGTGGTAAAGAACACTGCAGGGGTTATGGATGTAGACGCATTGACTTTGTTGTCAGTGAAAATCTCTACACTTTAGAATATGTTTTCCATGGATTTTGGGTAGTAGCAAGCTGTAGTGAATACAATGCAAACTCAAGGCCCAAATTGTGTAATATATGTGGTGGTAGTAATCATACATATAATTTATGTGGAGAAATTTTGATTCGATCAACTATGTGGGTAATTCATAGAGGGGATCCGAACAACAATATTACAGAAACACTTATAACTCTAGTCTGAAAAGTCAGCCTAATATTTCTAGGGTGGTAACCAAAGTCAACAACAAAATCATATTCAAAGTCAATTTATGAATTGAGGTCAAAGTAAGAAGTTCACACATTAAATTTATGGAAATTAATAAAATGCTCATCCCAACAATAGTACTGAGGAGATGTTGAAAAGGCTTTTCAAAGGTCAGGACTTACAGGATAAAAAATGGGTCAAACAAAAGGAGTGGCGCAGAATAAAAAAAGAAGACATAAAGAATCAATATTTTGCCACCATGCATTTAGATAGAAAAATAGGACAATAGGTTGTGTTTCAAACACAAGACAGGAGGCCTTCCAAGTGACACATATCATAACCCTATATAAGTAAATATGGTATCTACCAGGAGCAGTTTACAATTACAAGAGTTGGTGCCTCAAAAGGAGACTCAACCAAGTGTTGTGGCCGAAAGTGACAAAGATAAAAAAGAATCTAAGTGTGGGGAGAAGGTGGACACTATTAGACTTCCACCACCATTTTCATCGAGATTGAATAAGCAAAAAGAGGATGCAGGCTATTAAACATTCATGGACCTACTCAAACAGGTACATATTAACCTTCCTATGACTGATGTTTCTAAGGTATCTTAATGTATTCTAAGTACATGAAGGATATTGTGGAGAACAAGAATCGACTGGCTGAATATGCCATGGTAGCTCTCACATAGGAGTGAACCTCTCGTATTCAAAACAAGCTACCCACAAAGTTGAAATATCCTAGTAGATTTATAACCTAAATCATAATTAGACAGGTCCTAAATGCTCGTGATTTGTGTGACTTAGGAGCCAGGATAAATCTCATTCAAACTTTTTATTTCAAGAAGATAGGGTTGGGTAGACCGAAACCAACCATAATTCTATTGTAGTTGGCTGATCGTTCTCTGGACAAACCAGATGGCATAGTGGAGAATATTGTTATGCAAGTTGAATCTCTGATTTTCTCAGTGGATTCATAACCCTCTACTTTGAACCATAAAGAAGTTTCCATTTATTTTGGGATGTCCCTTCCTTTCTACTAGACATGCACTAATTGATGTAGTCATTGGGTAGCTAGCTATAAGGGCTCACAACAAGGTAGAAATTTTAGATGTGTATAAAGCTCTAAAGTTTCCAGCTATGTATGAAGATTTATCAAAATCACTATAATTAATATGTAATCTGAATTTCCACTTACATTAGCAAAGGACCCATTAAAAAGAGTTGTCATAGGAAAAGAAGGCCATGTTGGTTCTTAAGCTTGTAAGATGATGCAGTTCTTAGATCTTGCAAGTGTTTTTGTGTATTCAAAAGAGTATAATCCTCTATATAGACCTATTGGCCCACCATTAAAGCCATCTATTAAAGAGGATCCAAAATTAGAATTGAATTCACTCCCTTCTATTTAAAGTATGCATTTCTCGGAGATGAAGACAAATTACCAGTCATGCATTTCTCGGAGATGAAGACAAATTACCAGTCATTCTTGTTGCCGAATTATCCAAGGCACAAGTGGAAGAAGCACTAGCAGTGTTGTGCAAGAGAGAAAAAGAAATAGGCTAGATGTTCGACATTCAGGGTATTAACCTAGAATTTTTCATGTACATATTTCTTATGGAGGATTATCATAAGCAAAAAGTTCAGCAGCAACAGAGATTGAATCCACTAATGAAGGTCGTATTTCATAAAAAGTCATCAAGTGGCTAGATTCGGGCATCATGTTTCCTATCTCCTATAGCAAGTGGGTCAGCTCAGTATAATGTGTACCTAAAGAGGAAGGCATGAAAAGTGTTACAAATGATAAAAAATGCTCGATTCCTACTCGAACTATCATGGGTTGGCATATATACATGGATTATTGCAAGTTAAATGAGGCTTCCCACAAGGAACACTATCCCATTCTATTTATTAATCAAATGTTAGATAAGATCATAGGTCAAAAGTACTTTTCTTTCTTGATGGGTACTCAATATATAATCAGATTTCCATAGCTACTAAAGATCAGGAGTTGACCACTTTCACATGCCCCTTTGGGGCATTTTCTTTCTAGGTGCATGGCCTTTGGGATCTGCAATGATCCTTCCACTTTTCCGTGCTGCATGATAGCGATATTTAGTGACACGGTGGAGCACTACGTCGAGGTGTTTTGGATGAATTTTCTATTTTTGGAATTTTTTTTAAAGTTTTCTTGTAGAATATAGATAGGGTGTTGGCAAGGTGTGAGGAGACTCATATGGTTTTAAATTGGGAAAACTCCCACCTGTTGGTCAAGGAAGGTATTTTCATTTGCCAAAGGTGTCTAATCATGGTTTAGAGGTGGATCATGTAAAGATCAAAGTGATTGAGAAGCTACCACCTCCTAAAACTATAAAATGGGTGTGTTAGTTTCTTAGGCCATGTAGAATTCAATAGGAAATTCATGAAAGACTTTTCTGTAATCACAAGGCCTATGTGTAAGCTATTTGAAAAATATTTCAAGTTTGAGTTCTGAGAATAATTCATCAAATCCTTGGAATAACAAAAATAAAAGCGAACAAAGGGGACTAGGAGCAACTATTTATGATGCTAGCAAAACTCTAGATGCTTCTCAAGTAAACTACACAGTTAATGAAAAAGAGATGCTTGAATTAGTATATGCATTTGAAAATTCCAGAGCCTACTTGGTAGGCCCTAATTATATTGTCTACATTGATCTTGATGTCACTGTGTACTTTTTTGATAGGAAATATGTAAAACCAAGGCTTATTTATTTGATCTTACAACTACAAAAGTTTGACTTGGATTATTCATGACTATAAAGCTTCAGAAAATCAAGTGGATGGCCATTTGTCAAGGTTAGAGGATCATTCGAATATTAATGACCATTGGTATAATAAAGATGAATTTGCAGATGAACAATCCGTGGAACTCAACACTTGAAGGTGGTGCCTTGGTATGCTGCCATTTTGAATCTACTGTTAAGTCAAGTTTTCACTCCTAAGGAATTGGTAAGTAGAAAAAGTGACTCAGTTATGATTCCCATTTCTATATTTGGTATGAGCCTTATTTATTCAGGTAGGTCCCATATAGAATCATCCAGAGATGTGTCCATAACATGAGGTGAGTGAAATTTTGACAAGTTGTCATGCCTTTCCTTATGGTGGTCACCGTGGGGGATATCATACTGCATATAAAGTCTTACAATCAGAGTTATTTTGGAGTACTTTGTTCCGAGGTCCTATGAAGTATATATAAAGATGTAACCAACACCAATGAATGTGATTGATATTAAAAATATATTATATGCCACTGGATAATATCCTTGAGCTAGAGATCTTTGATGTGTGGGTCATCAACTTCTTGGGCCCTTTCCTCCATCATATAGTAAAAAATATATCCTTGTGACAATTAGCTATGTGTCCTAGTAGGTGGAGGGTGCATCCTTACCCATCAATGATGTAAAAGTGGTGATAAATTTTGTGAAAAAACAAATATTTACAAGATTTGGAACTCCGTGAGCATAATTAGTGATGGAACAATGCGCGTCAGAGATGCTTGGTTCGAGAATCTATTGACTAAGTATGGGGTGACACATAAGGTAGCCACTACCTTTCACCCTCAGACTAATAGGAAGTTGAGGTCTCTAATATGCAGGTCAAGTTGATCTTAGAAGAGCATGAATGTATCTCTCAAGGATTAGGCTCTCAAGATCGATGATGCATTGTGGGCATTATAGAACGACATACAAGACTCTCATTGAAGCATCTCCATATCATTTGATTTTTTTTAAGGCAAGCCACTTGCTTGTAGGGCTGGAGCATAGTGCATATTGGTTAATCAAGAAGCTGAACTTGGATGAAAAAATAGTAGGGGAGAATAGGATGATACAACCGCATGAGCTGAAGGAGTTTAGACTCCGTGGTTATTAATGTGCCAAGATGTATAAGGAGAAGACGAAGAGGTGGCATGACAAACATATAGTTTCAAGAACCTTTGACCCTGGAAAATAAGTATTATCTTTCAATTTGTGATTGCAGTTATTCTAGAAAAACTGAGGTCTAAATGGATAGTACTTTCTGCGATGATGCGAATGAAGGCTCATACAGAAGTTCAGTTGAGGAACTATAAATCCGACTAAACCTGTTTTGCCAATAGTGAAAGAGTCAAGCTTTATCTCCAATAGTGATATAGAGAAGAGGTCCATCAACGTGGTGGATGCATGAGCGTGACTTAGGTCATTCCCGCGATGTTAAATCAGGCACTAATTGGAGGCAACCCACATTTTGTATTGTAATAGCATATGATTTAGTTTAAAAGGAAAAAAGGAAAGAAAGCAAGAAAGATACAAAAAGATATGTTGTGCCACTACCAAAACTAAGGCACTAGGTGCAAATAAACCCACTTTTCTTACTCATTTTTGATTTTATTTATTTGATTTTTAGGGTATATAAGTCATGAAAGTGATTTATTGGTTGAAAGGTTAAGAAAAGTTATCCAAGGAAACTTGTTGGCAGTGACAAAAAGCCCCATGACGTGAGGCCATGAAATTTTTTGAAGGCTCACATAGTGAGGCTATTTAAGTACTCCACTAGTTGAATTATTTTAAAGCCTCATGACATGGGTCCAAAAAAATTTGAAGGCGTGAGGCAGTATAAAATAAGACTAAAATATGTTTTGACCCACTGGGTTAACCCAACCTAAGTGAGTTAATCGAACACCCTAATACCTATTTATTCCCTAAGTCCCACGTCATCGATCCTTCCTTATTACTCTAAAAAAACTCTCTTTTCTCCTAAATCTTCAAGAATACTTCTCTTGGGTAGTCATTCCAAGTAAGTTTTTTTTTTTACTTACCTTTTCGATGGGTTTGGGTGAATTTTTCTCCTAGTTTCTTGTTGAACTTTCTTGGTAGAACTTGGTGGTAATTATGAGCTCTTGAATGATTTTGTTGCATATTCCATGGAATGTTATAATTATATTGTTGTCTTGTGCGATAAAGAAAGGAAACTACATGCTAAATTTGTCATGGTAGTATTCTTTAATTGGGTATGGTGAATATGTGTTGAAATTTGAAATTTTAGAATTATGTGAATGGGGGTGACATGGTACTTTCAAATCGGGTGAGAAAGTCAGATAAATTTTTAGTTGATAAAAAAAAGTTGTTTGTTCTTCCCATGACTTGTGTTCATCTTTGTCAGGTAATTAGCTTTAGATAAATTGTGTGTTGAGGGTTGCAATCATTAAAATTCACCATGCACAATAGAAAGTTTGACATAATGAAAAAGTGAGCTAAACTTGGAAATGCTTGGCAACCACATCAATGAAATGTGCGTAAGGGAAGTTTGAGTACCTAAAAACATGAGACGGGTTGCAGAATGCTAAAAAAAATTAAGTACAAGTGGTTTTCACCACACAAATAATTTGAATGAGTTAGAATTAATTAGATCGAAGTAGTTGTGTCATCTTTCTACTACAAGATTATGTCGTCCAAATATCAAGTCGATTCAGTTGGTGCGAGGTGCTCAAGTCACGCCTCAAAAAGATCTAGAAATTCTTCTGTGATCCTACCTACAACTGGAATAAATAAACTTAAAAGCAAGATATAAGGCATTCAATGGGTACATAAGCCAGGAAGGAAGTGGTATAAGAAAAATCCATTGACTAGGTACATGCCAGTTGAGCGGATTGACCGGGATACTATGGATACAGAGTTTCCTTGTATCATTGCTTTCCAACTTAAGTTGGACTGTATATTTCAATACCAAGGATATTGCAATGTAGACTTGGCGCATGAGTTTTATACTAATTGGGATCCTAAGGTAACTGGGAATGATGTGACTATGCGAGGTCAGGAATTTGATCTTGATGTCGATCTTACTAATAGGCTACTGAACATGAATGATGCTAATTAGAGTGCACTGTGGGGTCTCTACATCCAGCCACCCCAAAGAGAAATTCTCTATACATTATACGGTCCAAGGTCTATGGCTAAGTGGAACATACACAAAAAAGTTGTATTCATGCCACCTTCTATTCACATATCTGAATAAAGTGTCCAAATGTTAGATCAAGATAGTCATCCACATTCTAATTTCATGCACCTGCCATACAAAGATTCCAAGAGATCAAGTATGTATTGTGTATGCTTTAATGAATAACATGTTGATCAATATTGATCCAGTGATTCAGCCTTCTATGTGTAAAGAAAGGTACCACAAGACATATAGGTATAGTTTGATGGCATGTCGACTAGGTTTCTTCGGGAAGAGAGGATGGAGGAAAATTCAGCAGACTATATACCGCCTCATAACATACGGGCTGTTGATGTATCAAAGAGCAAGGAATTATACATAGGTGCAGGATAGTTGTTGACTCAAGTGTAGAGGAATGCTATGTATAAGAGCTATCATACATACATGTATTGTTCAAATAGGATGCATCTTAGGATTGGAGGATGGCCTGACACATAAAATGAGTTGTATCAACTAGATCATGAGTACCCATAAAATGATCATGTCAGAATCATATGCTAGTTTGGTCCAGGATTCCAAGGTCCATTATACAATGATTTCCCTACTAATAAGGAGAGTCACCTAGAAGATTTTGATGCCTAATGCAAACCTACTTCGTCAGATTCCAGGATGAGATATTATCCACCCACAGACCAAGAGAAGAGACCAGGGATTTCTTTTTATCCATACCTCTTGATTATGATATTTACACTAGGACAGTGTTATGCTTTAAGTGTGGTGAACCTTGTTTGAATTTCGTTTGAATTTGGATGGTTATGATGTTTGGTGTTGTTTTAGACTTGGTATTATTTTTTGTTGATTTTTCAGATGTTTAATTTTAATTCTATTATGTTTGATTTTACTATGAATTGTTTCTTTTGGGTTGTAATAGTAATTAGCTTTAACAATTTTATTTAGCTTTTTATTTAGTTTTCTTTTGTTGAGTAATTTAATTCTAGTCTGCGGCTCCTTAGTTTTTGTTTCGAACTCTTTTCTAAGGAGAGTCCCCTTACTTTTTAAGCTTTTATTTTAGTAATTAGGTACCATTTGAGTCTTAGGTAGGGACCATTTCAGATGATTGATGGATGATGGCCATCTTGAGAAAATATTAGTCACATGGGAAAATAAATGATTAGGATGAAGCCCTCATCAGTTGGGAGCGCTATTGCACTTGCCATGATGTCAGACTCTGGGAGAAAAATCAATTAGAAAAGAAAAAAATTATGTTTGAGAGCATAAAGAGCAGGAATCATTTTAAGAAACTCACAAAAGATAAAATTTAACTCGGAAGCGGAACATTTGGGTTTTAAAATGTTAACCATTTAATTTGAACATTCATGTGAATTAAATTCTAGGTACTCCAGTTCGAGCCACTGTCCATGAGTAGTGAGCACTTTATCACTCTCAACATACTATACATTCAGAACTTTCCTATGATGTGTGAAAGAATAGATTTGGTCCACGAGTTGTAGAAGAGGATAAGGTCCTTCTTTTCAAGCCTAGTATGAGCATAGGTACTACCACTTTGACATTTTCCCTAGTAGCCCTTTTTGAGATTTTAAGCCTTATTCTCTGTTGAAAACCCACATTATGTAGAAAATTCCCCCTCTTTTCATTAGGTCTTGTATTAATTCAATTAGGCCCTATTGCACTTCGAAGAGACATGTTAAATGTGAACCTTAGAAAAAAAATAAAGAGGAAAAGAATGTGAAATAGAAATATGGTGCCCATGATAGTAAATAAAGAAAAAGATAAAAGAAATAATAAATAAAAATAGGTGGAAAATAAATGATAATAAGAAATAAGGTCATCCAAGGTATGAAAGAAGAGGGTGAAAATAAAAAATGACGAGTGTTGATATTAGAACTTCAAAAGAACAAGCATAAGAGAGTGAATTCTTTAACAAGAATGCGACATAATGTCTTAAAAGTGATAGGGATTGTAGACAATTCTTCACCAAAAAGTACCTAACCCTTAGCTGACATTACAATCTATGAACTCCTTTCTACAATGACAGGTTGGATTTAGTTAAGTAATGCACTTCAAGCAAGCCCATGGTATGTTGCATGTGTTGAGAGGTTTGTTGGGAGTGTGAGTGTTCCATGGTAAATATAACTATATATTAAGTTGATCATTGTGAGAGAGGGTGTTCACTTAAAAGGTGAGGGAACAATTTAGTGAAACTGATGAAATTAATTCCATTGTGGTCCAAGTTGGCCCGAAAGTCCAAATAGAGTCAGATTTTGAAGATATGTATGTATATTATAGGTTTTTGAATAATAATTGTGTTCTTGATTTGAAAGAAAATGATCGACCCTGATTAAAGTATTGTGCATAGTCATATGTGATTGGTGAATACCATCTTCGATTTAAGGCTTGAAAATTGATCTTGTGTTATGAATCATTCGAGGACAAATAAAACTTTAAGTGTGGTGTGGTGATCTTAGGTGTACTTATACACTAAACTCCATTGAATTACCATATGTCTAGGTAAGTTTGGAGTAGTTAAGTGAATATTTAAGATTTTAGTATGCGCTATGCATCCTTGTATTAATTTGTATGATTATCCCCTTTTCAGGTAAAACAATGGTGCCAAAAGAAGAAAAATGATGAAAGAAAAAAGTAGATAAGAAAACTAGAGTAAAGAGTGATGATTGGGCACAAAAACCTTAACTCACCTCGTGAGGCTACATAATTTTCATAGCCTCATTCCATAATGGTATCTATAAAACATGTTACCTAACAACGTGAGGTTATAAAACCTTCGCAGCCTCACGTCGTGAGGTTATTTGGCAGCAGTTCAAATAGCCTATGTTTTGGGCATTAAGTCAAGGGAACTTATGTCATTTAGCCATTATGCTATATATACAATAAGGGTGAATTTGTTTTAGAATTATTTAGTTTTTTTTGGACGTAAACAAGGAGCACAAGCCAAAATGAACATCTAGGATTTTTTTTCATTCATTTTTATTCTTTAGATTTGTGCATAAACACTAGAATTATAATTATGTTTTTATTATGAGTAGCTAAACGCCCTTGTTCTGAGGTTATACGTAGATACATGATTTCTTAATATTTGTTTTGAATAGACAATTGCTATTTCTCATATGAATTATTCATATGTTTTTGCTTAGTAATTAGTGATTGCCCACCATTAAGATAAATTTGAAACCCTAAAAGTAAAATGATCAGGATTCTGATGGGTAGGATGAGAAACATACGGAGCGAGATCACACCTAGACTATGCCAAAGATGGGTAGTTTAGAGTGGTTTACAACTAGGACAAGATCATGTACCTAATTTACCTCTCATGATTCATTAAGGGAAGATAATGATAATGTATTTGGACTAAGTTGTCACATCCCCGCTTAATGATGTAGTTGTGATTTAGTCTTTGTAGACGATTAGAGGATGATAATTTCCCGATTCATAGGTTAAACCCTGATATCAACAACTAGATAAATAGAATTGTTAAGATAACCCAATAGTATGCATGATTATGAATAGTGTCGTACCCATTGATTATCTCTCTCACTGATTAATTTTACTATTTTAAGCATCAACTTTATGTATAGTTTTTAAATTAAGTAGAATAAACTCATTTTGAAATTCGTAACTTGGTTACCATATGATTGCAGACAGCGGTATATCCGCAAGTATTGAATACTAAGCCAAACACCTAAGTCCTTTGGGTTTGATATTTGGCTCAAAAAAGCCATTATATTACTTTTTAGATCACGTGTACTTGTGTATGCGGTTGGTCCTCAACATTGCCAAATAAAGTTCACTGGGAAAGCATCATTGATCTAGTAGTTAGAATTTATGTTGAAATATTTGTCTATAGGTATATATAATTATTTTATTTTAAAAGAAATTTTAGAATAAAGTATTAGGTATTAAGCCATTAAAATCGATTGGTGTGTCTTTTTTACATTTAGCAATAAATATATTGATTGGACTTTTTTGTGGCCGCACTCCCACAATGATCTGGCATGTGAATTCAACCACAAATCAGGTTGGTTTTTAGAGAAATGTTTATGCACAAACACATCTTTCCATTTCTAGATCATGATAAAACAAATAAAATTATCACCGTAAAAAACAATATTATGAGACAAAATACCTGTTCCTTCAAACTTTGCTTTACCTTTTGTCAAAAATTAAGAATCGACAATCATTTGACTGCTTACTATTACTTAATTCATGAAAATAGGTAATACAGATTTTGTAAGGAGCAGGTAATGTGTCAGATTATGTATTTTACTCCGGAGAGTTTTGTTTAGGCTTAGCATGTTATCAAACTGCAACATCTGTCTGCACTCAAATATTTCTCTAAAAAAGATAATCCAATATTTTTGAATTTTATATATAATTTTATAAGAAATGTATAACGTTTTGTGGCTCACCCACCTCATTATTTTTGAATTACTGCAACATCAATAGTTCGTTTTAATCTCAGAGTTTCCTGCCGCAAAATCAGTACCCACCTTTCCAAATGCTTGATATATTTGTTTTCTCCCAACAATAAGGACGTTGTTGTTGGTTCCCAAATTTTTAATTTTTCATCCAATTCTATTGGAAGATATGGAAAAATAAATCAACACATACATACCTTAAAGAGTAATTTTATGTGTGTAAATCCAAATTTTTTGAAAAAAAAGTATGATTATGGTGTAGGATTTGCAAGAAACAAAATTACTCTTCTAGGATAGAGTGTTTTGATTTTCAGTACCCACCTTTCCAAATGCTTGATATATTCATTTTCTCCCAACAATGAGAACGCTGTTATTGTTTCACAAATTTTTAGTTTTCATTCAATTCTATTGGAAGATATGGAAACACAAATCAACACATACATACCTTAAACAATAATTTTATGCGTGTAAATCCAAGTTTTTTGAAAAAAAAAAAAAAAAGTATGTTTATGGTGTAGGATTTGCAAGCACAAAATTACTCTTCGAGGAAAGAGTGTTTTGATTTTTTTTTTCAGTAGCTTTCTCCAACATATCACAAGTTTGGACACCGTCCTTATTGTAGGGAGAAGATGAGTATCAAAAAGTTTTAAAGGTGGGTACTGATTTTGTAAGAGGAAACAGAGATTAAAACGGACCATCGATATAGCAGTAATTCAAAAAATTATGGGTTGGTGAGCCACAAAAATTATATATTTCGTATAAAATTATATTGATGAACGCTATTAGTTGGTGATATTCGTGCGTCAGCATAAACCACACCAACCAGTATCACTTAACGTGGATGTAACGAGACACTAGCTTAAAAATTTAATGGAAAGATCTATAATATTTCATTGTTATGTTTGTTATTATGCAAGAATTTATTAGTATTTGGAATAAGAAAATACAAATGCTCATTGTTGAAAATGTTAACTGAAATGAAATATTATGGCTCAGCCCATCAAAATCTTAAGTGGATCTTTTTTAACATTTGTTAAGGTTGATATTGGAGGTGTATTTCCTTCCCACACACCAATATTAACTTCTCTATAATTTCCTTTTATCAAAAAATATTTACAATTATCAATATGAATATTTATTAAAAGCACATGAAAACATTGTTTGAAGAGAGATATAATTCATTGTGGATACCTCATAGAATTTGTTGGATGAGCGATACATCCAAAGGATGTTTCTTCACATTTTTATCCTACAAATCAATACTCTTATTTCTAACTTGTTTATCTTTTCCTCTTACTTCCTTAATTTGGTCTCGTCTACTTCATATTTTTTATTGTTTGGCTCCTAACAATTCTTGTCCATTTCATCCATCTCTCCACCATATTTAACTTTTTTTCAAGTTCATTTAGTTTGTAAATTTATGCATGCAACAGTTTTTTATCGCTGATTAGAATTTTATACCAAGTAAACAAGTGTACATATGAAATTTGTAACTTTACCTTATTGGTGTTATCATTTGTAACTATTTTTAAATATAATTATTGTAATTGTTAACAAATCATTGTATGATGGATGATTACACATTGCACAACACTTTGCACTCGGCTCTTATCATCCTTTATCGTTGGTTTTCCAATACGAGCATAGATCTGAGTATATCTGTAGGTGCTAGATAGAGGACACTTTACTTATTGACGTAGAATAGACTGATTCCATTTGGAAATTACTACAAGAGCGCCCGCCACACCCGTCTTCAGCATTATTTGGATTTTTTTGGTTGATCATTAAGATCATCCGCATACAATTGGATCATAGGGTGCTCACAGGAGCGGTCGAGCATTGGCAACAGAGACCCATAATTTCCACCTTTCATTCATATAGTGACCCTCAAGATCTTTTTTTTTATTTTTGTGTATTTTGATCATTTTTCCCTTCCCGTAGTTTTTTTTTTTTTTTTTTTTTTTTTTTTTTTTTTTT
>JBDJHY010628003.1:0-16237 GCA_039654485.1 Withania somnifera | reverse complement strand
TCCGTGCCACCTCAGGGTAGGGCTGGTGCTCTAGGTCATGGTGCTCCTCATTATGGTAGGGGCAGTAGTTATGATAATTGTTATGGCGGTGGTCATTGTCATTTTTATATTATTCCAGGCAGACCCGAGTAAAGGCCTCTAATGCTATTGCGATAGGTACTAACTCTGTATGTTACCATCTAGTTTTGGATTTGTTTGATCCAGGCTCTACTAGCTCCTATGTGTCATCTTATTATGCTCCGTGTTTGAGTATTCTTAGTAAGTCTTTGTCTGTTCCATTTTTGTATCCATCATAGTAGGTGATTCTTTAGTAGTGAATCACGTGTTGAGATCCTGGTCTGTGATTATTGTGGATGTTGAGACTTGGGATGATTTGATATTTTTGGTTATAGTTAATATGATACTGGGCATGGACTGGTTATCCCCTCATAGGGAGATCATGGATTGTTATGCTAAGATCGTGACCTTCACTGTGCCCGGCGCATCCCCAGTCGTATGGTAGGGTTCAGTTAGTCATGTATTAATGGGAATTAGATCTTGCATTTCGGCTAGTCTCTTAGTCTTTCATGGTTACTTGACATACCTTGCATATGCTAGAGATGTTAGTGTTGCCCCCTGAGTCAGTACCTGTTGTCAGTGAGTACCTTGATGTATTTTCAACCAACCTCCATGGACTACTACCTAGCAAAACATTGATTTTGGCATTTAGTTAGTGTTGGGACTCAGGCCTATTTTCATTGCTACTTATGGTATGGAACCTGCTAAGCTAAGAAAGCTCTAGTCTCAGCTTCCAAATTTGTTAGATAAGGGTTTTATACATCCTAGTGTTTCTACTTGGGGTGCTTCTAGGTATATTACAAGAAAGTTTTAGAGTTTAACATACTCTTTAGTTGCCTTGTTATCACTATTTGTGTCTATCTATCTATCCCTTTTATCTTATGTTTATGTTCTTTTAATTTCTTGTATTGTTTGTTTTGCTTTCTCTTATCCATTATAACATCAATTGGTACCAGAGCCGTGTTTAGATTTTGTTTCTACAAGATCTAGTCTTGGATTTTTTATATAAAAGAGGAAAATTTTGAAAAAATTAAAAATCAAGTTTGATTTTGGTGTCTTCCTTCAAGTTTCTAATACTAGATTTGATACTCTAGTATTACTTGAGTTTAGATCTGATAAATTTTCTTGATTGGAGTTAGGGTTTTGCATCCACCATTGTTGAGGGTTTGAAGCTTTAAAGTTTGAAGATGGGTGTTGAAAAGATGAGAATTTTGAGGTGTTATTTGGGCTTGAAAAGCGTTAGGGTTTGATCTCTATCCTATTTGAAAGTCACATCTCAAAATTTGAGTAATTTGGAGTTGAAATCGTTAGGTTTGAATTTTAGGTGTTCTCATGAACTTGAAGAAAACTTATAGTGGGTTTCAATTTTTGGGGAAATTTTGTTTGGAATTGTGGGTTAATAGCTATGGGGGTTTGTTCGTTTCATCAAGGGGAACCTAATATCAAATTCATCCAATTCCAAGCTAGTTTGAGTGAGTTAAGTTTTGTGGGTGTTCATATTTCTCCATATTTGGAGGTCAAATTGAAGGTTAAAATGTTGGATTTGAAGCTTCTAAGGCATTGTATTGATTCTCATATCAAAAGGAGTTTTGGGTTCAATTTGGTGAGATTTTGAGAGGTTTAATGGGAGTTCAAATTTAGAAATCCACCATTTTCATGGTGTTCTTCAAAGTTTGAAGGTAGTGAGAAATTAGGTCTTAATTTGGGTTAAGATTTAGGGATAAACGTAGTGAGATTTGTTCCTCGCTTTAAAAAGAACTCGTAGTCATAATTTAAAGTGAATCAAAGGTCGTCTGAGGGGTGTTGGAATTTTGAAATTCAAAAGTTGCTCTTGGTGTTCTTGATAGTGCTTGTGAAGAAGATAAAAAAAAGTACATTTGATCCAAAACCCTTATTTCAAAGTGGTGAAAAAGTGTTAAAACTTGTGTCATAGGTTTTTGTATTAAGTGGAGAAGGAGAAAAGGAGTCAAGGCTTGCACAAGAATTTTAAACAAGGACAAAAGGTTCCCGAGACCATAATATGGAAATTTGGTGGCCTAAGCCTGTTGACCGCCACCTAGGGTAGAGGACCGCACCTCCTAGGCCATGGGACTGTCGTTTGGACACTAAGAAAAAAATTTCTGGTGGGGCCCGCAAATTCGTAGTTTGTTGGTAAAGTCAAAACACTCTTGATTTTGTAAATTTTGGCCATTGGGATTGAAGTTTGGTGACCCAAACTCATCATCAATCTATCATAAACACTTCTCTTAGCTTAATTCGAGGATTTAATTCTTAGTTTCCTTGATTCTAGTTTCATTATTTAGATTTTTTAACTAATTTCCAACTAGTAAACTTTCTTACTTAGCTGTTGATTAGTCTTGATCTTTCTATGCCTTTCTATTTGATTTCATAGATGATTTGTTGGTTCTACTCCTTAAGTTATTTCTTTTGTCCGTGTTGAGTTGACAAGAATCTATTCTGACCTTGAGCATTAATTACACTTGAATATCCATGGGTTGAAGCAAGGTTCAAGAAAAACCAAAGCTGACTTTGTGAGGTATTCAAAGGAGAGAAATAGAGCGTTGGTGAGGATGTTGCTACTAATTTTCTTTTTTCTTTTTATAGGCACTCATTTATAGAAGTATGTCTTTTATAGCCACGGAATTTGGTGACTGATTAAAATTATGAAGGTTATGGATATGATAATGAGAGCTACTATTCTGGAGGAGGATATGAAGAAAATGATTGTCATAGATCTTATTGTTATTAGGATATTTTGCGGGTTCCTATGATGATTATGGAGAATTTAACAATTCTGACACTTCCCATTCTAAGAATGGAGGTAACTCAACTCTAAGAATTGAGTTTAGTTGAGTTCAAGTCAAGGTTATTTAGTGGGAAGAAGCAAGCATACATCTTTAATGTCAAGAGGAACAACTTACTATTCTTTTTATCTTGATAAACCTATGTCCAGATATGGTAACCAAAGTTGGTATGGTGATCATTCTATAAGTCTCAACCACACCTGACATATTCTCCCTATCTTTGAAAGAAAGAAACATCCCCAAACCTATCTTCAATGGGAATGGCAATGTGAATCGGATTTCCAAACCTACGGGAAAACCGAGGAGAAGAAGTCAACCTATGCCTTTGAATTCTTTAAAAGGGATGCATCAATTTTGTAAGAGTATGAAAAGAGGCATCAAAGAATTTTTAGTTACTTTTATTCTAAAATGGGAAGAGATAAAAGAGCTCATGAGATAGAAGTATGTGACTGAAAGATATTATAATCCCTACAATATTGGCTATAAAAGACAAGCTCTCCAAATCAATATGGGATAAAAGGGGAAATCCAATCTTTCCCACTCCTGAATGAACTGTGCGGGACAAAATATGGAGAGAAGTAAGGGAGTGAAATGTGGAAAATCAAGAGAGGAAAAATGAGAGGTTGTTTGGAGCAAAGTGAGAGGGTTTCCACAAACCCAATCCAATCCTTCTTCTTCTTGTCCTTCTCTTAATAACTCTTATATAGGTACAAGATTTGAAAATGAAGTTTCTGACATAAGGCCTACATTTAAGGAAATAAAGAAAGACATTGGGCTTTTTGAAATATGATTGTTCCTTTCTCCAAGAACAAATAAAAAAGGAAACCTTGATGATGGAGGCTATGTGTCAAGGCATAAACTAAGAATCTTTTCAAGAGCCTAAAGGTATAATAGCTACTCTCCATGCTTCTAGTCTTGTGAACGAATATGGTCATAGTGTGAGTGTGAGCAGTTGCTTAACTAAGTGACTGCCTAATGATTCTTTGACTTTGGATGATGATGTACAATTTTAGAATGTGGATACACTAGTTGATCCTATTTTAAGATCACTAAATGTCCACTTAGTATTGACACATCTACTCTAAATGGTAGTACACTATCATGTGATACTTGTGTTGAACAACTTGAGCTTGATTGTCGTCCACTAATGAAGATATGTGTAATGTGATTGATGAGCTCAAAGTAGTGATATTGATAAGGTTGATCATTTGAGTAGGAGTGACTCTTTGAGCATATCTTGTGTTGAGGATCCTATTATTGTTTTTCTCAAAGAGATCATGTGATTGAAAATGTGCCAAACAATGATACTTATCTTTTTTAGAATGAACTTGCATACGTGAGATCTCTCTCCATGATTAGTTATTCTCTATTTAAGTAAAATATCGTGTTTAAATTTGATGAAATCACTCCTAATGAATTTCCTAGTGGTGTGAGCTAAGATGATAGTATTTCTCATGAGGTCTATACTATTTATGACAACCTACTATGATGTGAAGATGTTCCTCCCAAGGTTACACCTAGGGGTAAGGAACTTGTTGAGGGATGAGAAGGTGCTTTCTTTTTATTTGTTTCTTCCTCTTTGTGTGACCCTCTTCTTGATGGCTTGTACGACACTATTGCAGTGGAAAGTTTTCATATATTCAGGAACACTGAGGATGACGTTATCTTACAAAACCCCTTTCTATAATATCTATTTGCATATGATGACACTCAATCTCATGAGGGTATGTTATATGTAGATAGTAGTGACAAATGGGAAAGTGGATGTATATGATTTCCTTCCATGTTGTTTCCATCCATTTGGCCCCGGTTTTGATTTTTTTGGTTCTTTTTGTAACAAGTAATTATTTTGTGGGGTCACACCCTTTCTGATTCTTAGATATACTTGGTTATATGTTAAGAGTGAGCAACTGTGGCATGGTTATGTACTTGTATTTTGCTATTGCTGACCTACACGCCATGAGGAGATATTTATTTCTTATTTTTCTTATGGTTTTACAAGGTTTGGATTCGAGGATACAAGCTGAACTTCATTAAAGCTTATCAAATAGAGCCAAATAAAGAGCGTGAGGACTTGTCGACAAACCACGAATTGGAAGGATTAAAGGATGCTTGGAGTGAAGATATGAAGCTCAAGAATATGGTAAATTGGAAATATGAGATTCCACTTGAATTTGAAGAAGGAATAAAGAAAAGGGATCACACATTCAAAGAAAGCTACATTGAAGATGCAAACAAGGACCTTACTTCATCAAAGGTATTTTAGTAATAAATTGCCTTTTCTCTTTTCCCTTAGTATAAATATGTAGTTTTATTTCATTTTAGTAGTGTATGTTGAATTATGAATTGAGTTGTTAAACTTTTTCTCCTCTTGAGAGAGAGAATAGGTCTAGTCTCTTGAGAGACAGAGAGAGAGAGAGACTGTGAGAGTGCTTGTGTAGCCTCTTGAACCTTATTTAAAAATATGGTTTCTTGGAATTTGATTTCCTCGAGGTCTCCGTAAGATATTGGTGCTTCTAGGAACATTACAAGGAGGTTTTAGAGTTTAATATATCTTTTGTTGCCTTGTTATCCCTATTTATGTCTATCCCTATATCTCTTTATCTTGTTTTCGTGTTCTTTTGATTTCTCATATTTTGTGATTTGCTTCCTCTTTTTTGTTATTGCATCATAACCAGTCCACACCCAGTATCACATCAAAATTAACTATATCCAACAAAATCAATTTAGCCTAAGTCTCATAATTCTCAATAGTCACAAAATAAGATCTCACAACACTATCCACTACTAAATAATCACCTACTAGGTAGAAACAAATAATGGAATAGGAAACGACTCACTATCCAATCCCAAACATGAAGCAAAATACAAAGACACATAAGAACATATAGATCCTGGATCAAACAAAGTCAAAGCCGACCGATGGCACACAAAATGGTACCTATGACAACAACATCTGAGGCTTCTGCTTGTGGCCTACTCAACACGACAAGAACTGAGAATTACTACCACTATGGTAACCATCAGACCTTTTGATCTACCACACTGGGGAGCACCTCTATCCTAAGATCCACCACCTCTATCCTGTGGTGGTGACATTTGAATAAGCTACGCATGCATGTTACTGGCTAAATAGCACCCTACTAGGGGAAATCTTAGGTAAAATGGCCTATAGCACTATACTCATAACATAGCCCTAATGGACTACCTTTTCGGGATAATCCAACTAAACTAAAATTTCCCTTATGCCCTAAATCCCAAAAGTAGCACATCTCGGAGACTAACCACAAGTGTGACATCGTATATATAACCCTTAGAACCATTAATCCAAGTTTGAAGGGAGACCTGACTAGGACGACTGGCTAATTTTAATGTTGATGTTGTAGACGACCCCTACCCTAAGAACTTAATCCTCTCCCACCGAGATCCACTAAAGTTTCCTTGATATTGGGTTCTCTTATCCCCACTCCCACCGATCTTAAGAAGTAAATCCTCCATGGTGCGACTGCTCCAAATAGTCTGAAATAAGTCACCACTAGAAATAAGTATCTCAACAGCTCACAAATATTAGATCTCAATGCACAGGTAAAGCGATAAACCCTCTCTACCTCATTAGGCATCAATGTCGTCCAAAAATAGAACAATTGATGTAACTATGCCTCATACTCTATAATGGTCATAAAATAATGTAGCAAGTAGACGAACTCATCTCTCCCTCACTCTCTATCAACACATGATATATACATACCCATAAAGGCCTTAGAAACATACTTCAAGTAATAGGAGGTGCACTTTCTTATCTGGTAGCAATAAATGGTCTCCTCTACTGTTTCGCCAACCCACTAATCTAAAAGATGGTGAAATCTATTCCATGATTCTCTAACATACCAAGTTTATACAAGCCCTCTTAACACTTACCAATAAAATCTCGAGCATCCTCTCCACGGGTGAAAGTGAATTTTAGAGAATCTAGCCTCAAAACCCCTGCTCAATGCCTTCTAGTTTTCCTCAGTCATAGGTAGGCGGCGATAAAAATATTGTGCAAGTATAGAAATCGATAGAACATGGGCTGGAGTAACATATGCCAAAATTGGAGTCATTTGAAATGGAGGAACGATGGTAGCAAATTGTGCTCCCAAACTCTGAGCACCCAGGGCTGCCCCCTGAGCGGATGTATGGGTCTGTCAATAGATTTCCCACTAACCATAAATAAGAGATGAAGCAATTGTAACACCCTAAACTCTTGCACTATCATTTAAACCATTCTATGTGTATGCTTAGACCCCAAATCTAATGATTTCTTTCTTGAAACTAAGTGCCAAACACTTTTTCATGTGTATTAAGAGTGTTGACTGTGAATTAAGGTCTTAAGGAACCCCAAACACAAAGTTGAACTCCAAGTTCCATCACCGTCTTAATTTTCATAGAAGTTTAATCATAGGTCAATTTTAATACAACCATAACTCCTAAAATATAAGGAGATGTATGTCCCATAACCTATCATATTAAAGATCTATGAGTCCTTTTTCCATTGCAATAAACCATTCATAAATATGAGGTCAGAGTAAAAGTTATGGCCTTTTTACTAGAGACTATCAAAATTATCGAGGAGGAATGTAGAAATTAACTAGAAGACCCCCCCCCCCCCAAATCATCCTCAAAATTACTCCAATGCTCAATGGTCCGTCAGGGGAACGACGGTCCATCAGTTTGGTGTTGGGCAACCTATTTTTTAGTTTTTCAGGGAAATTTAGGGGTGGTTTGGTCCTTTAACTTTTTAAGGTTCCTTCCACATTTTTAACGCTCAAAATATGCTACTTTTCAAAACCAAAAATGTAGAAGGGTTTCTCAAAATTCTCTCTTAATTCTTCCTACAATTCATAAACAAAAGGAAAGATTTCCAAATCCCCAAGCCTAAAGATCTTCAAATTCAAGAACTCATTCAAGAAATCTTTTATTACCAAGTATGTAGAACTACCCTATGTCTAATAAGGTTTTTAAATCAAGATTTCTTATCCCAAATTCTTATACCAAGTAATAATTTAGGGTGAAAAATTATGGGTTTTGATTGTTCTTTCCCAAAGAGAGATATACCATGCTATTTTTAAATTATATTTTGGGTTGAAAAAATTATTTTTATCTATGAGGATGATGAGTTCAATTTAAATCTTACTAATGAAGACCCTTTTTATTGAAATTCTTTAACCTATATGAGAATAAACTTGTTCAAATGATAGTTTTATTTGAGAATTTTATTATAGTAATGTTGTGTCATTGCTAAGATTCCACCAAGTAATTTTGAATGACTTTATTGACTTTTATGAACTATAACCATTGTTAAAAACAATTAGAAATATTAGTGACCTTCATAATGATACTATGAACTATGGATGGATGGCTTGCAAGTCTTGATTTGACAATACCAACATGATCTATGCCTTCAAATGGAAGATTTGATAATGATATAAGATGATTTGAAAATATTTAAATATAGGCTTAAAGAGAATTATATGGTTACCAAGAAGGTGAGAGTCTAAAGAGTCCATCACCCAAAATATGTGTTTTCCCAACAGGGATAGTTTGGTCCTTAATTGGACGACTTGATGATGTGTCCCTTTTGGGATAAGATGCTAGTAATGTTAATCTTGGTCCATGCGGAAAACATGGACTGGGATCCCTGATGGGATGCATATTGGACACCACATAGCCCATTGTGGATAATGGACGTTGAGGATACTATCTTGTTCAAAATTAAAGAACAGGAGTCTATGTTTTCAATTATGGTTTTACTATTGATATATTCTTTTATTTATACCTAAATATCATTTTAATGAATATTTTTATAGAATTGTCTTCTCTTTTTACTTGTTATGCATACCAATAATTCCATGTATTGACCATACTCATATGCTACATTTTCTCATGATGTAGGATCATAGACATAACCTCCTAGCACAATACAACCGTAGATTCATTCAAGACCACTCCATCTTTTTTGAGCCTCCTTCTTTCGAAAGGGCGTTTTTATTTCATGCATTTAGTATTTTTATATTTTATGGTATTATCATGGTCTTTTGGCATAGATTACTTTTTTATTATTTAGAGGCTTCATAGATAGATGTTAATGTTTGGATATTTCTTATTGTTTTAAACATTTTAAAGACCATTTGGAACCATCATTGTTATAAATAATTATGTTCTGTAAATCTATATATAAATGTTCTTAAATGCTAAGAGGTACCCCTGAACCTTAATATAGAGCCTAGTCTTGGGGCGTGACAAACATGGTATCAGAGCATAGAGTTCAAAATTCCTAATATGTCTATGAAGTCGTGTCTAGTAAAGTCCTTTTTATGAGTGTGTAGTGCATCACACTTAAAATAGGAAATCTATTAAGGCATTTAGGAATGTTTCTTTGTGTGATGACCTAAGTCATGCTATGATCTAATTTGAAGAAAATTCCTCCTGACTCCTTATGTTTTTACATTTCATATCATGCCTCCCAAAAAAAGTATCAGTCAAAGGGACTCAGCTATAACCTCTGTGCTTACAGGGACAAACTCTGTGATAGTCCGCCCTACCCATATGATACAGACTCATATGGGGCTTGTAATTCTAGCCCAGTTACTGGTGCTGAGGTTCCACCTATCCTAGTTACCCACACAAGGGTTCTGAGAACCATCACCACACAAACTCAGCCTCCTCCTCCTTAGAGTGATTTACAAGTTCTGAGAACCATCACCACTCAGACTCAGCCTCCTTAGAGTGATATTACACACGCTGAGTTTTAGATAAACTATATAGATATTTTCTCAAATAGTGTCCTCTTAGTCTAATTGGTCAAGCAATGCTCGTCCTGATTTTGATTCCACAGACACTACTAAGGTCACTTAGTCATATAATTAAACCCTTTGATATTTACTAGTTCCAAGGTCGAGAAGGATCCTCAAGATTTAATTGATTAGATGGAGAAATTTTTTAGATTCATGTGTACTAGAGATACTGAGTAAGTTGAGTTAGTGCTTATCAATGGTATGATCAGTGGGAGGATATTAAGGATGAGGACACTGCACCTGCTATTTGGGAAGATCTCTCTGAGGCTTTCCTTGATCACTTTTTTCCACAGGAGTTGAGGGAAGATAGGTTGAAGAGTTTGTGAATCTGAAGCAATGGAAGATGAGTATCAAAGAGTATACTATGAAGTTCACCCAATTGTCTCGCTATGTCCTAGAATTAATGTCTAATATGAGAGAGAGAATGAGGAAGTTTATCTTTGGTATTTCTGATGATGTAGTGTTAGAGTGTAAGAGAGCAATGTTGAACAAGGACATGGACATATCAAGGTTAATGGTGTACGCCCATCAGGTAGAAGAAAAAAGGAAGAAGAAGGTCGAGGCTGAGGGTCGACCTAATAAAAAAGGCTAGATCCATAGAACAGGATGTAAGCCACTACTATAGTGGTAAGAGTGGAAGATAGTGGTTTAAGAATAAATCTTGGGTACAGACTCATTCATCCGCTAGTGCACCTATGCCTAAGCCATTGAGTGAAGAAAGATCTTACCATAGTCAATGACCAAAAGGATTGGCTACTCAGTCTCAGGGTACAGTGGTACAGTCACATCCACCCTACCCTTCTTGTAGTACTTGTGTAAAGGTTCATGACAACCATTATCATAGGGATTATCCAAAGGAAAGGGGGATTTTTGGGGATAATAAGGCTCTATCTTCTACTTCTTCATCCCTAACAATGCCGAGTGTTACTTTGAGAGTAGGCGGGGGTCGTAACCATCTATATGCCTTATCTACTCGCCATGATTCTAAGGCCTTACTTGATGTTGTCACTCATATATTACAGGTTTTTACCCTTGATGCTTATGTGTTACTTGATCCAGGTTCTACCTTATCTTATGTCCCTTATGTGGATATAAGATTTAGCTTTTCTCGCAAAGATATTCCATAGCCTTTCTCAGTTTCCACTCCTGTTAGTGAGTCCGTCACCGCTAATTAGAGTTTATAAAAAGTTATGTTGTAAGCATCCTTTCTCAGGGTACTTTAATAGATTTGGTAGAGCTAGATATGGTGGAGTTTGATGTTATATTAGGGATGGATTGTCTTCATACTTGTTATGCCTCTTTATATTTAGAACCATAAAGTTTACCTTCCGTTTTCTAAATGAACCTATCCTAGAATGAGAGGATAGCCCCGTTTCACCAAAAGGAAAGTTCATCTCTTACCTCAGGTCCCGTAAAATGATTTCCAAAGTGTGTTTGTACCACTTTGTTTGAGTTAATAATCATAGCACAAAAAGTCTTCTACTTTATTCGGTGCCTATGGTTAATGAATTTCCTGAAGTAGTGGATCACCTCAGAATTCCTCCTGATAGAGAAATAGTCTTTGGGATTGATTTTTTTTCCTGATACTCAGCCAATTTCCATTCCTCCATATACGATGGACCCTGTAGAGTTGCAGGAGTTAACAGAGCACCTGAAAGACCTCCTTGATAAAGGTTTCGTTCGCCCCAGTGTCTCTCCTTGGGGTACCCGTGTACTTTTTGTGCGTAGAAAGATTCCCGCCTTACATGCATAAACTATCAACAATTGTATCATTTTCCTAGAATAGATAATTTGTTTGACCAACTCCAGGGTGCTAGTAAGGGTGGGCGTAATTAAGGAAAACTGAAATACTGAACCGAACCAAATCAATTAGGTTTTTCATTTTTGGCATTTCGGTTTGGTTTTCAATTTATATTTTTTAGAATTTCAATTTCGGTTTGGTTATCAGTTACCAGATATATATTTTCAATTTTTTGCTACATCAAAATAATATACTAATATTACCTAATATATAAATATAATTTATATATAGATAGGATAGGTGCTCCATAACTCGATACTCTTAAATACATATAGTACTATAGACAGGTACATGAGACCATAAACCATCCAATGTTTCATATCCCCATTTAGTCCTGACCAAATTTCCAAATTCCACATTAATACACAATTTCCAAATTCATTTATACATTCATTTCCCATTTTCCCTAGACCTGTGGACCATTCTATTTACTTGTCTTCTCATTATTTGATTCCCTTTTAAAAATATATTTATGTTCCCGCGATTCCATCAAAGACAAGTGATGGCTACCAAACAAACTAGCTACTAGTTCACTTAGAAAGAAGAAAATTACATAAGGGAATGAAGATGTAACATAGTTTTATCTAGTATTTCGTTATTAGGGAATAATTAAATAAGGGAATGAAGATGTAACACAGTCCACTTGGTGTTGGGACAGACAACTGAATTTGGTATTTAATTACTTGTTAAGTGTACAACAAAATTATATTTCCCTACAATAATTATGTGAGTTATTTTGAATTGGAAAACTAAGAAATAGGATATTGCGCAGCAGCAGAACCATAATTTATAGTAGTAATAGGGAAATAGTGCTTTCATATTTCTAATTTTACAAATAAAAAAATCCCATTAAGCAAGCCCATAATTGAAAAATCTGAATCAAAATAGACAAAACCGAATCAAACCAAACTGAATTAATTTTTTTTTATTTTTGATACCATATTTTCCATAATTAAAACCAAAAGATGGAATAGAAATTTTAAATATTGAATCGAATTATCAAACGCTCACCCTTAGTGCTAAGTGTTTCTAAAATAGATCTCCGTTCGACACATCACTTATTAAAGGTTAGATAGGATGATATTCCTAAGACCTCTATTAGGACCAGGAATGTTTATTCTGCATTCTTGGTTATGTCCTTTGATTAAACTAATGCTCCTGCTGCCATCATGGATTTTATGAACGGGGTATTTAAACAATAGTTAGACTTATTTGTGATTTTTTTTAGTGATGACATCCTATTCTATTCTCGAAGTAGGGAGGAGAATGCTAATACCTCCAAATTGTACTTCAGACTCTCAAAGATCCAGATTTATATGCCAATTTTTCTAAATTTGAGTTTTGGTTAAGTTTAGTGGCTTTCCTATGGCATATTATATCTAGAGAGGGAATCAAAGTTGATCTCCAAGAAGTTGAAGCGGAAAAGAAATGGCCCCGACCTGCGACTCTTATAGATATTAGGATTATTATAGGTTTGATAGTTTACTACAGTAGATTCATGGCTTTTCTTCTATAGCTTCACCATTGACAAAGTTAACCTAAAAATGCAAAGTTCTAATGGTCTGAAAAACATGAAAGTAGCTTTGAGACACTGAAAGAACGGTTGAACTTTGCTCCTATTTTGACCCCTCCTAAGGGTGTTGAGGGATTTGTGGTCTATTATGATGCATCCTGGGTGGGACTTGGGTATGTACTTATGCATCATAGGAAGGTAGTGGCATATGGTTCTAATAAACTCAAAACCCATGAGAACAACCCAACACATGATCTTGAATTGCCAGAGCGGTGGTATTCGTACTTAAGATTTGCAATCACTACTTATATGGGGTGCATGTTGACATTTTAACCGATTACAAGAGTTTGCAATATGTCTTCACTCAGAAGGAATTGAATTTATAGCAAAGAAGATGGTTGAATTATTAAAAGACTAAGACAGAAGCTTGTATTATCACTAGGTAAGGCTAATGTAGTTGTTGATACTCTTAGCAGGTTATCCATGGGGCATATATCTCGCATTAAGGAAGGAAATAAAGAGATGGTAAAGGTATTCATCAGCTTACAAATCTAGGAGTCCGTCTTCCAGACTCCGATGGTAGAGGAGTAATTGCTCATAAAATGGCTAAGTCATCCTTAGGAAATAAAGTCAAGGAGAAGCCAACTAATGACCCTATAATTATGGAAATTAAAGAAGTGGTTTCCAAGCAAAAGGTTATGTTTTTCGAAATTGGGGAAGATGATATCTTAAGATACCAAAGGAGGTTGTGTGTTCTATATGTCTGTGTGAGGAATTTTGACTGAAGCTTATGTTTTTATGTATACTGTTCACCCTATCTCTACTAATATGAATCATCATTTGAAAAAAATTATATTAGTGGAATAATACGAAAGGGATGTTGCTAATTTTGGCTAAGTGCCTGAATTATCATCAAGTTAAGGTTGACCACTTAAGGCCCGTAGGTATGTCTCAAGACATAACAATTCCAGTATGGAAATTAGAGATGGTGAGTATGCATTTTGTCATAGTTTTACCTTGTAATCAAAATTAATATGACTCAATCTAGGTCATTGTGGATAGAACAACCAAGTCAGCTCATTTTGTTCTTATGAGGACCAACTTTTAAGTTGAGGACTATGCACCGGTTTATATTCAAGAGATTGTTAGATTGTATGGTGCACCAATGTCAATCATATCAAATATAGGTATACAATTTACTTCTCAATTTTGTAGGTCCTTTATAAAAGGATTAGGTACGCAAGTGAATCGTAATATAGCCTCTCATCCTCAGATGGATGGTTAAGCCGAGCGTATTATACAGACCGTAGAAGATATGCTAAGGGCTTGTGTATTGACTTTAAAGGTTATTGGGTGGATCACTTTCCTCTTATTGAGTTTTCATACGATAATAGTTACCAAACCAGCATCCATATGGCTCCTTACGAGGCCTTATACTGTAGACGATGTCAATCACCTATTCGGTAGTATGAGGTGGATGAAGCTAGTTTGTTTGGACCCAAATTAGTCAAGCTATGCTAAAAGTCAAAGTTATTAGGGAAAGATTGGATATTGTATAGAGTCACCAAAAGTCATACGCTGATGTGAGGTGAAGAGAGTTGGAGTTCGATCTTAATGATTTCTTTTAAAGTATCTCCCGTAAAGGGAATCATTAGATTTGCCTATAATAGTAGCATTTGTCCATCCTGTCTTTAATGTCTCCATGTTCAAGAAGTATATGGGAGACCATCACTAGTACTTATGTAAAAAGCATTGGCATGAATGATTCCTTGTATTATAAAGAGGTCCCTATTGAGATCCTAGATCATCAAGTTCGTAAATTAAGAACCAAGAAAATATCCTCAGTAAAGGTGTTATGGAGGAGTCAAAAAGGTGACGAAGCTACATGGGAATCGAGGTGGACATGAAGACTAGATACTCTTTTTTGGTTACTACACCAAATGATATTATTGAAGATACAAATTTATGCCATCCTTATATGTTTTCCATATTTGTGCGTTAGTTTATGTATATATGGAACCATAAAGTCTCTGGACGAATTCCTAATTATTTTTCTTGTTGTTGACATCTATAATGCATAAGGTGCCTAAGAAAAAGGTATTATGCCAAGAATGCTCTAGTATATTATAACCCACAATATGATTAGTCTTGTTTATTATTGAATTGAGCTTTGATCGATGAGTAAGAATGGTTCCATTCGTATCCTTACTCTATCTGTAGCCATCATTCGAGGACGAATAATCCTAAAGGGGGATACTGTACCCACCTGAACTCTTGAAGTATGGATTAAACTGTTGTATGCATATTCGTAAACCCTAAATAAAATGATTTCTTTCTCAAAACTAAGTGATAAACACTTTCCTATGTGTATTGATAGTGTTGGGGTGAATTAAAGTCTTAGGGAACCCTAAACATAAAGTTGAACTCCAAGTTTTGTCACCGTCTTAGTTTTCATAGAAGTTCAATCATAAGTCAACGTCAAAACAATTATAATTCCTAAAATATATAAGGAGTTGTGGATCATAACCATCATATTAAAGGTCTTTAAGTCCTATTTCCAACGCAATAAACTCTTAATCGATACAAGGTAAAAAGTAAAACATTATGGCCTTTTTACTGGAGACTGTCAAAACTGTCAAGGATGATGCTCCATCACCCAAGAGGTGCCTTGTCGAGGGAGCCATCGAAATTTACCAGAAGACCCTCCAAAATGATGCCTATGCCCTATCGTCTGTTTCTTTAGGAGTCAGGTGACCTATTTTCAGTTTTTTTAAAAAAAATTAAGGGGTAGTTTGGTTTTTTCACTTTCTAAGGTCTCTCCTACAGTTTTAACACCCAAAACATGCTATTTTTCAACACAAAAAAATGTATAAGGGTTTCTCAAAATTCTCTCTTCATTCTCCCTTCAACTCAAAAAAAAAAAAAGGAAAGATTTACAAATCCCTAAGCCTAAAGAGGTTCAAATTCAAGAAGTCCATCAAGAAATCTTTTTTCCTAGGTTGTAGTACTACCCTATGTCTAATAAGGTGCTTAAATCAAGATTTTTTATCCCAAATTTTTTTACCAATTAATAATTTAGGGTGAAAATTAAGGGTTTTGATTATTCTTTTATAAATAAAGATATACCTTGATAATTTAAATTATATTATGGGTTGATAAAAAATATTTTTATCTTTGTTTGACATGCAGGAGGAGGAGGATGTGGTCAATTTAAATATTATAAATAAAG
>JBDJHY010627893.1:0-16239 GCA_039654485.1 Withania somnifera | reverse complement strand
AAGTCTAGCACAACATGTGTTAATTGTTTTCAACAAAAATCATTTTTGTTTTGTTTATATTTTTTCTTTCTTTTAACTTTCTTACTTTTTACTTCAACATAAATAGTTCTCCCTTTTGGCCCGCACAACCTTCACATACTGCAAAGTGTTTCTAATTTCTCCAAACAATTTCATAAACTTTATTGAGGTTCTGACAATAAAATTTAACAGTTTTCCCTTTCTATGAGGAAATTTAAAATTTTGAGGATATTATCAATTAGTTTATTTCCTTGTCATATAAATTCTATGCAATAAAATGAAGGTTGCAAATGCTTCAAACAAGAATTTATAAGACGCTGTGCTGAAACTCAGCTTAAGAAATAAAATGTTGCTTCCATTCTTGAATTTCTAAATTCAATTTAATTAGGTTTGCAAATTAAAAGAGGAGAATAGGTTGCATAGATAAGTCCAACTATGACATTCAAGTATTTTTTGAATACCCCTATATAACTTGTTGGAATTTGGAATTTTATTTATTGGTAATAGTCTCAAAAAATAGTGATATGGCCTAATAATAAAAGAAAAAATTACATAATATAGACAACACTCATATTTAATTATATCCTATGATTATCCTTTCCAAAAATTACTTAAAATAGTTATACTTTGTTGAAATAGTCATTTATATAAAAATCTCAATTCCGTATACCATTAAAAGAACCATTTGTCCAACTCCATATTCCCCCAAATTAAAAAAATACCCTACCTTCTCCACCTCCGATGGACGACTTTAGTCCTCACCATTGCTAAGTGAAGCCGCCCACAACCTTCCCAAGCTGGGAAATATAATATATGTACACATGAGAGCGGAAGGGATAACTAGAAAAACAACTCCAAAATGATACTTATAAATAGCTAGCTTACCCATCTTATTTCGCTCGAGTAAGAAAAAAAATTACCATAATCATATAATTTTCTTTTCCATAGGACAAACAACAACAACAAGAAGAATGAATAAGGATAATAACTTTTAATAAAATATTGCCTTTTCAGTACATCTCACCGTGAAAACTTTGATTTGAGAAGAAACCTTAGAAGACGGATTTGCATGAATGTATTTATTGTATAAATCTCCATGGCCGGAGAAGAGGCGTTCCCAAAGTGATGCAATTTTTGGTGGGTTTTGTTCTATCGAGTTTTTGTTGGATGGTACAATATGTTTCATTTGAGTGTTATTTCATGGTGGGTTTTCAATGGTTGATGTTTTTGTTGCAGGTGGTCTGGTTGGTTCGATTTTCTGGTCGAAGTTGTGGTTGAATGGAATTTTATAAATTATACAATTGACTGAAAGAAGTGGCTAAATTGTATAAATTATACAATTGACTGAAGGAGTGAGTATAATTATACAATTTGTTGAATTAGATATAATCTTTGTATTTATTGTGAGCAATTTTTTTATATAATTTGAATTATTATAAGTTGTACAATTGATTGAAAGAAGTATAAAATTGAATGAGTGGATGAACTGTATAAATTGTACAATGACTATAAGAGGTGACAAATTATACAATTGATTGAAAAAAAGTGACTCAATTATATGAATTATACAATTTGCTGAATTGTATAAACTATACAATTGATTGAATTTATATAGTTTTTCACTATTTTTGATAATTAAGCAAAGTATGACTATGACCCCCCTAGTTTCTTTAACTTTTTAATTATTTATGAATTTTTTCCATAGTAAAATACCTAATATTAAATTATTATGAATGTGGATAAGTTAGACCCAATCACTATCAGTCTATGATGGGTAGACACTCTATAAATAAAGATCAACCCCTTTTTCTCTAGCGATTAGAAAATCCTAACATATTATGTTTCTGATTATGTGGTAACAGTGATTGACGTCCTATCGGTTGTGATAGCTAGTGGATTGTGTAAGTTGGTCTTAGGTTTAACTGTTGATTGCTACTATTGCTGAATCAATGGAGATAAACGATTCACTTCTTTTGCCCCATCTTATTGTGTATATAATTGGGTCTTAATATTTGTTATGACTAAGAACTAATTATCTTGCAATTAGAGCCACCACAATTAGGAATTAAGATCTGTTAAATTATATTGAGATTATATACGAAAGTAATTCTCTGATATTGGAGTTAAATTTGTTACAATTATTGAATAACAGTACTGGCTTATTTATTCTTGAATCAGTTTCTTCCAATACGACTGAATTGTGGTTTTCAAACACCACCAAATTCACCAAACTAGTTCAATTAATAATATTTTAGAAGGAAAAAGATCGTTCTAGTGCTTTACTAGTGATTGCGGCGGATCTAAATAGCTTTACTAGTGTTTGCAACATTACCAATCCTTTCGGTGCATAGAAACTCCATCAATGAAAATAGATGTGGCTCTATCAATCCTCCCAGCCTTACCAATCCTTGCGTGCACTGGACTTTGTGGTGGAGGTTGTCATGAATTTATAGCAAATTGCTTAAGAATTAATTACAAAGGATTCTGGTAAAAGGCACTGTACGTTTTACGTTTACCTCATTAAGAAATTTCAGTAGGACTTTTGTCCTTATTCCTTTTCATTAGTAATATGTCACATTATGATGTAGTAACATGCAGATTTCGACAAATTCTATAGTAAAATTACAGTGTTGTAAAATTAAATAAAATACAAAAATAAATAAAGGCTTAAAAGAAGAAAGTAAGGAGAAAAATTGTTCTTCATTGCCTTTCTATTTTTGTCACTACTATTTATTCATTTATAATGGAATAATATATTTGCATGTAGTTACAAATGGTGGCTCATGCATGTCAATTTCTTTGGCATAAGGAGACTACTACAAATGTTGCATGGCTAGGTATGTTAGCTACATGGATTTTCATGCATAGGCCACATGGATATCCAACATTATATTATAACATCACCCTTTGGATATCTATGTAAAAGGAATATTATACATAATTACTCATAATATGTATTATTTGATGTCTCATTAAAAACCATATTAGAAAATTCAGTGGGATAAAACCTTGGTTAAGGAAAAAAGAGAACAACATTGTATTCTTACTTCCCCTGATGAAGACAACGATTCAAAAGATTAAGTCTTCATATTCCAACATACCATCATCTCAAGAGTTAAAACTTGGTGAATAGATCTGTTGGGTTATCACTTGAAGGAATTTGGTGCCTAGAGACCATGCGTGAAGAATAACTTTGGTGAAATGTATTTCATTCTATCATCTTTTATGAAGTCTCCTTTTCATTGGGCTATGCACACAATATTTTCTTCATGCAGGATCGTCGGTGCCTTGATATCACCCTTCAGGCCATTTTTAGATCAGATTTTGACCCCGCTGTTTATATAGCAATATGGGTCTTGTTTTACTCGTCTTGATACATGGGGTTTTTATCTACTTGAACATTTTGATATTTTTTGTGATTTTCAAGTATTCCAGTGCTTTTTTTGAGGTTTTCATCAAAATTTAGGTATGCTACAGCTTACTCTTTTAGACTGGCTATTTAGTTATGCATATGTTTGGTAAACTGCCAGCTCGAGGCTAGGTTACTAGTTTGGAGCCCCATTACTATTTTTACCTTGGACTATAGCCTATTTTTCCCGGCCTTCTCGCTTGTATATATATTCCTGGGGCTACATGGCCCCTCCTGCATGGTTTTATACTGTCTCTGGAATGTAATGAGGTTGGGTAGGGGATTACACTAGTGGTTAGAGCTTAGCAACTATCCCCTGGATTTTTGGATTGGTGGCTTAGGCTTTTTTATCTGTGTATCACGAGCATGCATTGGTATTTTAACAGGTAACCTGTCTTTGATAGTATAATAAGTGGAAACTGGTTTTCCTTATCTATATTATATGTATCCATGACTATAGTGTATCATGGACCTATTTTATCGAACTACCTGATCTATTTGCTCACTATCACTTTAATTTCTAGGTATTTCCTACATGGCAGTAGTTGGATTTTTACTGTGGTTTTGATTTTCCTATTTGCATGGACTTGAGTTTTCCATTGATATATGATATACGGTCTAAGCCTGAGTTTTGGTATTTCTGCCTAATAACTATGGTACTTGTTGACCTTTTTACTAGGAGTTTGTACGTGGGATTGAATCCCTCCACGAATCCTCTAACCTAGGACACTATGTCTGAGCTATGTTGCATGGCTGGGGGAGGGGTATACAGGATTAAGAGGGGTAGGAATATAAGAATACCTTCTGTGGGTCCACTCCAAGCAAAATCATGTACCAGAGAGGGTACATACAACACTATTTACTTTTTATAGCACCCGTTTTATTGCATTCCTATGCTTTGATTTTTACTCATAAACAATTATGGGAGAAGTCCCTGTTGGGTTACTTGATTGCCTGGTTGTACCTACTACTAGTATGGGATACCGTCCGGGATTGTTTACTAGTAGATTCTATTTGCTTTTTTCTGTCTCCTATGGATACCATTTATTTACTTAACTGATTTGTTGTTATCTTAGCTTGTTTTTGGTTTTATATTCTCTTATTAAGTCTTTCCTTGTGATGGTTATGTTGGAGCTTCAAGTACGTGTCATGTTGGTCATGATGTTTGTGACTCAAGTCTTTTGTATTATAACATAAAAGTTGTCCATCTATCGTACTTCTTAGCTGATACTGTGGTTACTTCCCTTTTATCTATTATTTAGTTGCACTTTACCTTAATATATGCTTACTTTTTCCTAGTTGGAATTTAATGCCTACTTTGTACCCGTTCTTTTGGTACTCATGCTACACTTTTGCATCTTTCGTGATGCGGGTCCTAGTACAAGTTAGCTGGACAAGTGAGATCATGTGAGATAGATCAGAGATGTTTTAGGAGATACAATGAGCAAATGGCATCCTTGCTGACCAATTCTCCTTCCGTCATTAGAGTTGTCCTTCTTGGATCCTAAATAGCTTGTTTGTCATGTTTCCCCTATAGGGGTTGTATTTTATAATTTTCTACATATATAGATGCTCTACATCCATGATACCAGGTTTTGGGGAGTTATTTTTTTTTTATGTATTTTTTTGTTCTTCTCTTATCTCTTTTCTTTATCTCTCTTCTCTTTTTCTTTTAATTCATGGTATGGACCATCACTTTATGCTCTAGGTCGAGGTTAGGCTTTTTTACAGGTGGGATATAGACGCTATCATAACTTGATTTTTGGGTCATGATAATCTCAGCATAATATTCCATCCACAGGCCAATAGTCTGGCCGAGAGGACTATTCAAATGCTTCAGATATTATGTAGGCTTGTGTGTTGAATTTTGGTGGTTGTTGGGATAAATATTAGCCTTAAAAGAGTTTTTATATAATAATAGTTATCATTCTAGAATTTATATGGAACCACTCAAGGATTTATATGGTAAGCATTACAAATCACCCATTGGTTGGTTTGGTAGTGTTAAGACTCAGCACATGAGTTTTGATTTGCTTCATGATTCTTTTTATAGGGTTTTAGTCATCCAGGACAGGCTGTAGATAGTGTAGAGAAGGAATAAGAGCTATGTGGATCATAAACTTCGACATTTGGAGTTCAATGTAGGTGATGTTGTATTTCTGCCTACATCGCCCATGAAAGGTGTCATGATTTATGGTCGAATGGGCGAGTTTAGCCCTAGCTTCATTGGCCTTTATGAGATAACAAAGAGAGTTGGTCCAGTTTCCTACTGCCTAGCCTTGCCTCATGAATTATCCATTGTGCACCCTGTGTTTCATGTATTGATGCTTCGCCGCTATATGTCTTACCCTTGACATGTGTTCCGTCATATTACTATGCAGGTGAATGATTATCTGACCTATGTTAAGGATCTTGAAGCCATTATATGCAGAGAGGTAAGGGGGGCAAAGTATAGTGTCTCGTACTTGAGCTAAGATTCAATACCTATTCCTACACATAAACTAAAATTTATGCTCCCTAGTAAGCATGAGTGTGGACCACGACTTGTGAAGTGTAACCACACGAGTCATGATCTTAAATTGTGAGGAGGAGCCTTAGATTTTTTATTCTATCACCTTCCTACGAGTTCATTCTATAATTCGTAAGGTGGACATCATGAATTCATACTGTGAAATCATTCTTTGTGTTCCAGAAGTTGGAGTTTTATTCCAGTTCTTATGAATTCGCCTTACGAGTCATGAAGTAACACCTTAAAACTCGTGAAGCCAACTAATAGGGTGGATACCATTTTAAAATGATAAAACTCCACCCCACGACTCAGTCCACGAGTCATGGAGTGACTTTTAGAGTGAGTGCCGATAGTTTTTAGGTATTTTAATGAGGGAGCGTGTGGTAATTTTCCCAGGTTCTTTTCCCGTAATCTCATGTTGTTTTGGTCTTATAAAGGGATGATATAAGTACACCAAACACTTTTATTCTCTTCATTATTCAGATTATTAGATCAAACCTAGCGTTTTCCTAAGTTTTCTCTCTAAAGGGTTCAAGAGCAAGGCTAGGGTTCTTCTTCAAATCCTAGCAAGGATTCTCTAAGTCTTAGGTATGTAGGTTATAAACAAGGTTCTCCTTTCAACCATGTTCCCAACTACCAAGTATTTCGGTTCATGATTATAACTTAAGATTCTAAAGTGAATCCCCATAATTACTGTTCATGTTGAAAAAATGTGTATTTTACATACTCGTTATCATTAGTTATGTTATGGAATGTGTTCAAGACAAATTTGTATAAATTGATATAAATTGAGAAGCATGTACTAATTCAAGAGTTTGAATCCTTTACATGGATTTCATATATCTGTATAATTATTTTTATAAAATTTCTATAATTGAAGGACAAGGTTCAAGGTATGGCCAGTTGTAAGATTAGAACCATACTTCATGGACAGGTTTTATGAATTATAAACTAAGGAGCTCGGCTTTTAAATTCTAAGTTTGTTTCGTGAGTCAGTTTAATTGAAATAAAGTTTGAGTTAAAGGATGAGACAATGATATGACAGAGACGGTAAGTTCATGGGCCCTATAGTTGTCAAGACAGACATTATAAGTTCATGGTCAGTCCATAGTTAGTTTTGGGAGTAGTATTAGCATCGAACGGCTTTGGGATACTTAGTCCTTATCCCACAACCTACGTCACCAAACTTAGAAAGTTCATGACCTAAGGTGATATTTATAGTTCATGGCTTATTAAATCCACTAAAAGATAGTTCATGGCCATTCCTCTAGCTAGTTTGGGACCCCACCCAACATAGGTATATATATTGGACCTCTTATCCATGTACAGAAGGAATGTTGGATATAGAACATCCAGGTCATTTGAATTCAGGCAAGGTTAGTAAGGTCAGTTGTGTGTCAGTTGAGATGAAAGAACCTTTTAACTAAAATGCATTTACTACTTGGTTATTACTCTTGAAGTTGAATTTTTATTGCTTTACATGAGTTAGTATTTAAAGATGGTAGGTTGATAGTATTTGTTCATGAATTACATAGATAAATAACTTCTTTACTACTTTATATAGCCTATTTCATCCTTACTCATATATTCAATACATTTCACATATTAATTGCATACTTTCTATGTTGCATGTTACAATTAACCCATGCAGATCCTGCCAGACATCCAGGCATTTACAATTAACTTAGATCAGCATATCTTAGAGGATTAGTAGAGTGGTGAGTTCTTATTGCTTTGGGGATATGAGAGATGAAAGTTTTCTCATTTTACTATATTTATAACTATACTACTATTATGGAGACTAGCTAGAAATTTTTTCCTAGCAGTCCAATTTAGCATATAGTGGCTTTCAGATTGATGGTTTATTAGTATTGAATTTGAATTTATTATTTTATTAATTTATTGATTATCGATTGATATGAGTCTACTATTTATTTTGTTTTTCCTTAAGATGTTTCTTTCACGGAGTGAGTATGTAGAGCTTTGCAGGAGCCAAAGGTCAGTCCAAAGCTTCTAAGGCAACTTAGTGGCAAAGGTTGTCAGTCGCGCCTAGGGTCTGACTCTAAAACATGAAAACTTCGTATCATAGTAGAAGGCTTAAGTTTCCTAGGACGTCTGAAATCCAACGTTAGTTAGATTGAGCAATGATATAAGCATCGAAAGGTTGATGGTCTGTCTTGAGTAGATTGAGAAATATAAAGACAAATTAAGGGAGAGTCATCAAAGTAAGAAGGCCAAGACTGGACATACTGAGTTTAATCAATCCAAGTTAGGTGGGGGTCGAGACAGCAACAACAAACTTTTAGGGGATTATCCCTTTATTATTTCAGTTCCCCTACTTGGAACTTCAGATAGTCTCAGAATTAGTAGCGTATACCCGGTTAGGCAGGTGTGGTAGGAGAAAGCACTCATTTCTTATGTAATATGTATGGTAAAAACCATCCTGGTCGTTGTATGATTGGCCAGGATGGATCCTTCAGATGTAGCCAGGTAGGTCACACTCTGATAGATTGCCCACAAAGGAGTATTTTGTCTATTCTTAGTTAGGTCACCAGATTACATATTGTCTTTTGGCTAGGAAGGAAGTGGTAATGGAGAGATTAGACTAGTACAACTTAGCAGGGCACTTTTTCTTCTACCGGTGGTGGTTAGCCCCAATACTAGTTGTATGCTTTGGGCTTCAGACAGGATCAAAAGCAGTCAGATGATGTTATGACAGGTATGTTTGAGGTTCATAGCATTGATGTATATTCATTGTTAGACCTCCTAAGCTAATTTGTCATTTGTATCCCTATATATTGCTAGACAGTTTAGAGTTAGTCCAAGGACTGTCCCGCCAAGTTCAAAAGTTTTAGGTTCTTGCTAAGTTTCTCAACTATGTCAGATATGAAATTGGGGTATTTTCTAGGGAGTTACAGCAGTAAACTCCAAAGGTTTTCTTTGAACCATGACCGGGGGTATTTTATAGGGTGTTACAATAATAAACTCTGAGGGTTTTCTTCCTCAGTTCTTTCTTAAGGAGCCATTTCTTATTTTTGATTATCAAATGAGGTGGCATTCCCCTATGATAAATGGAATAGGCGACCTTCTTAAGGTGATAATGATTTGTTTTAATTTTCTTATGTGGAGTCTCATGCAATTCACGAGTTACTCTAAAAAAATTAAAAAAAAAACAAAATCAGTCTTTGGAAATAAATGAAAGAATAAATCAACTTGAATCATTTTCATGAACCATGAACTTCAAATCCTTTGTTTGTCTTGATATTCATAAGAATTGATCGAAAATCAAAATGGTTTGTCAAATTTATTTGTTTTTATTGGGCTTGATACTAGCCAAAAGATTTGAAAACATGGAATGCCTTGTGTGGTGAGATTTTTATGTTCGCTTTCCTTCATGGTGGTCTAGAACTTGCCCAAATTGTAATTCAAGGCAAAATCTAGATCCATCTTAGTTTGGAAAATGATCTTACTACTTCCTTGGACGTTCATATTGCCCAAATTTCCATCTTTACATTACCCCTTAATCCGTTTGATCCATCTACCTCTTTCTTGGTCATTCATCTTACACCATGCCTTTTTTTTAAATCTTAATTTTGGAACCCGACTTCCCTAGTCATTTCTAGAAATAATAATATGGGACAAAGCCTACATTTGGAGAGGAGAAAGAGAAATTGATGATAACATGTATTGGAGAAAGGCCTAACTTTGGGGGTGCACTTATGTTGGAAATACATGCAAATTTTTTTGTGCTAAAGAAAATGAGAATGTTATAAGAAAGAAAAGAAATTGATGTCACCATTCTTTATGTTGTGAAAATATTATAGTTTATAAAAGAAGGAGATGAACATGTGAAGGAGTGGGGAGATTGTAAAATCTTAAAAAGAAGAATAAAGGTAGGGAGAATTATAAAGATATTGGTGGCGTGTTTGGAAAATAAATGATTACAATAGGGAGGTTACTTAATCACTTCATACCAAATTGTCCTTCTCTCACCTAGAACCAATGCTCACCCGTAAGTTCTAGGTGATTTCAAATCGTGGTGGTCTACATTTGTCACACCCCAAAATCCAGGTGTGATAGAACCTACCTTCCCACCTGATAGGTCAGCCTAAATCATGAATAAAATGAACGAAAAAAAAATTTAAATGCAAAAAAAAATACTCAAGAAAAGTATTTAACGCAAAAAATCTTTTCTATAAATCAAAAACTAGGTAGCCACTATTTTACCATCCACTATAGAAGGATAACAATGGAATTCAAAGGTCTTAAAAGTGATTCTTTATAAAATAAAGACATTAGTGAATCCTCGGGCAATTGATGGAAGGACAACGAACTATCTGTGAGACCTACAACTTCTCTTATACTAGTGGAAGAGAGATAAATACTAAGTTCGGGGCTCAACACCTAAAAAAAAGTAAAGAAAATAAAGGAGTGAGTTAAAAAACAACGGTAATCAGCAACATCCTTGGCTGGTCTAACTATAAAGAGAAAATAAAAGTTCCTAACTATCAACCAATCCTCCAAATACTACAACCTGCAACAGATATATCCAGCAACCCAGCAGTAGTTTATACAATTACAACATGTACAAATGGCTACATCAATCTCCAAGTCATGTAATAGCAACAAAGTTCCACGAAATTCAAGTCCAACAACAACAAAAATCATAGATAAGGGACTTTATCGAAATATAACTCATAAAAATAATATTTCTCAAGTCATCAAAAATTTTCAATATCAATTATTCAATTCAGGTACCCGCTCAGGGTCTTGGCTATACATGTTAACCACACAGACACCCAATTAGAGTCTCGTCTGTGTCTTTCCAACATATAGGCACACATGCCACCCCAATCACAAGTTAATTAGCAAGCAATTGTTAACACTTTATAGAAAACCATATAAACCTCAACTTGACTTAGAGTCAAGAAAATCTACCAATCGCAAGCCTTGCCCTTTTGTAGAGCCTTCATATGAGCAAAAACAGCCACACATATATTACACACAAGAAATAAGTCCAATCATTACTTATATGTTGATATTTAACATTTTAATCAAAATTTTACCCCAGGAAAACAATATAAAAGCTCGAATTTAATTGCAAAACATGGTACTCCATTCTTAGAGAATCTAATTATCAAGTTTTACAAAAAAAAATTCATTCTATTTCATGGTTGAAAATCAAATTCTTATTCATTTTCGGGTTCATATCAAAATGCCTTATTTTTTGGGTTCAAAACCTTCAAAAATCTTAGGTGAAATCATAATTTAGTTAATGAAAATCCATGAAAATTTTATTTACAAACATTACCCGATGTTTAAATATTGAAGTCCTCTTCTTTAATCTTGCCAAAATGAGGTAAGGATAATAGAATTGTGAAATAACATAAAGGAATTCGAGGATAAGATCACTACCCAGGTGCCTACTTCACCATATTCGCAACACCTTGGCACAATCGCGGAGATCTAGGAAACTTTTACCCATCATGACCGTGACCAACACGATGCGATATGGAGAGTCAAAGGGAAAACATTCATCACGAAAACGGTCAATGTGTTGCAATCGCGGAGAGTAAAAGGATAAACCACAATGATCATTGTCAACCCATACGACTGCAGTCAACACCTAGTGACAGCAAAAAATAGTGTTTTGGCAGCAATTCAAGGGAACAAAAATTAGCTTTGAAGGGACCCTCGGGATTCATTTGGAATCCTATGACAACAAGCCATATATGAAAACATACTAATTTTAATGTTCCTAACTCAACAGAACCATGAAATCATATTTACGAGGTTTCCTTGGCCCGATAATCATTAAGGGCCTATTTTTAACTAAGAACACCAGAAAGGTAAAAATGCTACTAGAACTTGAATAAACCAAAAGGACCATCATTCTAGGCCACTTACACCTCCTAAAATCAAAGGAACCATCTTATTTACCATTTGTACACTTCAAAAATCTTAACTTTATCCCATCAAATGGAACTGACAGATTTCTGATACAATGTCCCGAACTCCAAATGAGCCTTGTAGTTCCTTATTTTGAACTTAAAGACCCCAAAACTCAAAATCCTCTAATTTTTATATCAAATCTCATCCCACACCTGAATCAATCATGGAACCATACTTAGTTTAATATAACGAGGCTGTGGGAGGGGGGTAACAATCAAGATACTATGAAAAAAGAAAAATAATCTGTAGGGTCATTAAAAATTAGTGGTGAATTACAAGATGGAAAGCCTATGGTACTACTTTATTAGTTTGAATATCTTTGTGAGAGTGAGGGTATATTTCTTCTTATCTTATGATCCCATTTGATTTATAATTTCATTATTGAGTGTGAGATTCTCTCTTTGATGTGTGTGGTATTTTATTCAAAATAAGTAGCAAGGTATCATTCTCAATCATAAGGAATGATGTGATTAGTTTGAAGTGAGACCAAGGAAAGCTTAGAAATTTTGGTTACAAGGTATAAAATGCTTGATGGATGATTTTAAAAGAAATCTCCAAATTGTTTTCATATGAAAGAGAAGTTTTTGAAAGAAGATGGATGCTCTTTAATTATGCTAATTTTTGAAACATCATCGAATTTTGTATATTAGTTGGGGTCATTGTAGACCTCATTAATTAATTTTAGTTTGAGGACAAGCAATAGTTTGAATTTGGGGGTCTAATAAGTTGGAGTTTGGCCAACTTATGGAGTCTTTGAACGCAAATTATTTCTTCATTTAAGTGCCTTTTATGTGATTTTAATATTAAATATTGACATGATCAAATATTCTAAAGACATACTAAAAATCAAGGAATTAAAATAAAAAAAAGGCAAAGAAATGAAGATGAGAACCAAACCAGAGCTTGAAACTACAATCAAATGCACTATTGAGGTTATGCAGACTGCGCAGGGTCATCTGCGGATGTATAAGCCAGTATACAGCCGTACAATTCAATCAAAATAAGCTACTGAACTTTGAGAAAAATTCTAAGACATGCGGAGGGTATGTGGCCGGATACACCCTCCACATACGCTAAAAATAGGACTAGACTCAAACCATTTCCCTTGATGTATGTGGGCACACACCTTTTTATGAGGAGCATATGCAGTCGCATATGCTAGATCAGGGGTATTTTTATATTTATGCTTATCTGATTTTTGGGACATGTACATAGACTTTTTCTAGGTTTTTAGGAGATCATCTTTATCTTTTTAGAAACCGTAGTGAAAAAGAGAAAGAGCATTGAATACTAAAAAATTCTCTCATTTATTACATATTTTTGAATCATTTGAGTTGGTAATATTAAGTTGAATTGAATTATGGAAGATCCACAATGTGAGCCTTTTGGTATAATCTATTTTCTTATTTCTATGAGTAGCTTAAATCCTTTTTCTTAGGGATATGCTTTGATGGGTTAATAAATGTGTTGAGTGTTGTTTATTTGCTTTAAAATCAACTTAAATTTATGAATCTTATAATTTATTTGTGTTTTAATGCAAGATGAGGGTTGCAAACCCCAACAATTCGGTATTTCTTATTTTTCTTGAGAAAGAAGATGAGAGGCTAGAGAAGAAACTTTATGCAAGAACCTGAAATTGTTTTTATTTAATAGTTAAAGATAGAGATAGGTTAACTAACATGAGATAATTGTATCAGTTTTAAAGATATATTTTGGGGTTTGAGAAAACCTAATATATAGTGAGTTTATGATTATGAAATCATAAACTTCACTCAAATCAAATCTACCCTTAATACTAGTTGAATAGGAAAAAAGTTAAACTCACTCATTCGTTATTTATAACCTAATCTAGCACATCCCTAGGATTCACCACTCTTATAATTAATTTCTAGAAGTAATGAATTATTTAAATCAATCAATCAAAGTTCGATTTTATAACCTTAAACCCTATTTTACATTTCATGAATTTAAATTTGCAAACATAGTGACTCATTACCCTTATAGGATAAGTTTCTGATTCTATTCCCCATGGTATCAACCCCGACCCTTGAGTTGGGTAATTTTACTCGTAACGACCATTTAATTTTTGATAAATTGGAAGAAAATTTGGATGTTATTAAATCCTCAATAAGGTATCTATCCAAGTGACCAGATATATCAAAGGAAATAGAGGAATGTGTCCTTAAGATCAAAGTTACTAAAATATCGTGGGATTTTCCTCCTGCTAATTGGATGAATTATAACATTGTTGGAGCATCAAGAGGAAATACAAGACCTTATGCATTTTGTTTAAGAGATCTCTCATGGTAAACTTTTCTATGCAAAATTAGTAGAAATAGATCCTACTACAAATACAAAGGTTAAATCTAAAGCTATTCTTCGAACTTGTAGACACTGGTTACAAACTCAACATATGAAGGTAACAAATACAAATATTATATTTTTTAAATGAAATTGAAGGGGTTTGGAAACCCACATTGATCGTAGCAACACGGATACATTAGATCTATATAATTTTAGTAGACAGATAATCACAAGTTCAGCACATTTTAAGGAAAGGGATTAAACTAGCTGACTTTCTAGCTAATTAGGCATCACATAAAGGGGAATGTAAATATAATGGATTTCATTATATGGTACCATAAGGGAAAAAACTAATCAACATGGACAAGATTGGTGCCCTTACATTAGAGTTTCAGTAGTTGCAAAATAAAGATTTACCAGATGATTAGGCTATTACACTTTAGTATTCATAGAGAGAATATATATAGAGAGTGTTTTTGCTACCACTTTGGCCATACTACTATGAATAATCTACCTAGACTATATAAATGAATAATAAGGACTTATAGAAAAACTCAAAGACTACAATATCAGGATAAAACATATAGACTTGGGTACTCTAGCATACCCTAAAAGATTGAAGACACAAGCATCTTGATTACTTCACCTAGGCTTCAGCTCGAAAACACAAAATATATATGAGGAATTGAATAAGAAAAGTAGGGAGAAAAAAAGCACATACATAGAACACTACTACATATTCCTATAATAGAGATCCTTTTCAAAATTATAGGGCATAATAGCATCCCTACCATTGGAGAACACATCTGATACAGAAGAGGAAGTACTAAAAATGAAGGTCAGAAAAGAGCTTGAATTAACAGAACTAAGAGGAGAAAATGAGGTGTTATACTTACTTCATATAGTTGATTCAGAAGTTCCTTCATAAGAGGACCACGAGTGCTAATCACATAGAGAAGTAGGAAGACTTAATTTTGATGACACACCGGAGGCCACATTTTTAGATGGTTAAAGGGTTTTGGTCAAAAGTTTAAGGTAGATGCAATTAGGAAAAACTTTGCCTTCATACACATACTTTTGGGCCAGGAACTTTGGACTAGGCGAATGTCTTTTTTTATTTCTTCAGTATCATATTTTCTTGCCTATTTTGGGTCATTTGGTTCGATTGTGATGCAATTCTTTGATTCATTAATCTTAAGTTACCCTGGAACAAATTTGATTCTATACAAAACGATAATGAAAAGAATCCACATCCAAGATGATGTAAAATCAACCATATCCATTAAATCAAATATTAATATGTCATAACCTCAGTAAATATTAAGTAATCAACTATGAGATATTAAACACATTTATGAATAAAGAAGAGACACAAATTATGTCTAGACTCGTTGAGAAGTATATAGACACATAGGTGAATGTAAAGCCTAGATCAAATAAAACTATAGCAGGTTGATAGCAAACTAGAATAATATCTATAGTAAAAGCAATGAGAACCTTTACCTCTAGTCTACGTAGAAAATCATATTAGTGAGCATGATAAACCTTATCCTAAGCACCTCGTTTACCACCACCTCGGCCTTTAGCCATTTATGCCAGTACTATAGAAAAATGAACTTGAGAACCTTGGTATTGACCCTCTGCCTGAGATGACAGAAATCCTTCTTAAGATGTCCTAGATCACCACACTCGAAAAATTACCTGGTATTATTATTTTCTAAGTTGACTGAACATGGTTTGAATACCCTCCATAACCTTAAGAACTCTTATAATAACCCTGAAAATTGTATCTTGTAGTTACCTTATTCAAAATGACCTCCCTCATATGTTTAAATTATTGCATGAATTGGCATACAAGAATGCTATTGGGAAATTCTAAAATAATAGCCTCTACCTCCAATTGAGATACCACTATAAGTACCAAAAGTATCAAATCTATTTTCTAGGATTCAAGTATTAGAAGAAAGATTGAAAAAGAATAAAATAGAAGAAGAAGATGTAGAAGAAAATGAAAGCTTCTGATTTTATAGAAGAGAATAAAGTTGAG
>JBDJHY010627783.1:0-16240 GCA_039654485.1 Withania somnifera | reverse complement strand
TCCCATGGAAGAAAATAGTCTAAACCCCATGATGAAAATGTTGTTGGATATAACCTGAAGGTTGGAAACAATGGATGAGAGGATCTCTAATATGGATGGGAAGATGTCTTTGGTGGAAGGTAGGATGAATATGATGGAGGTGTGTGCTAGTTCTACAACCTCTATCCCATAAACCATAAACCAAGCTACTACACGTGTCCATGCTTAAACTATGTCTCTCCCTTATCAACCACACACCCTCCACCAAATGTTCCACCCAGCCTACCCAAATAAAACTCCTGTATAACCCCTACATTCTTACCAAGCTTTAAGAAATTCCATTAGAAATGTATTTCCTAATGACCAAGACCCACTAAATCAAAACTTACCATCTCCAAACCAAAATCCACTAATCTAAAGGGAAGAGCATGAGAGAAATGCGAACCAAGAGGTGCATGAGGAGCCCATCGAAGATTATGATGAGTATAAGGATCAAGATAATCCACCTCTTGGGAGAGGTCAAGGTCATTTTCATGGGAGAGAAGGAAGAAATGGTCCAAATCCTAATGGATAAAGAGTACATGATGGTTACTATGGAAACCAAGCCCGAGCTTGGATCCAAGAGGAGAAACAAGGAGATCAAGGTTATAAAGGTCGAGAACTATCACTTTATAGCTTCAAATGTGAGAGTGATCCCAAGGTGTAACTCTATTGGGATCTCTAATGAGAGATTTTCCAAACAAATAGCTAACAGAGTTGAAAAAAATCTATCTATGCATTACTTAGTTTGAAGGTTTTGCTTCACCTAGTTGGATTATAAGCGAAGAAGGAGGATATAAGGTCGTAATAATATATCTTTGTGGGATGAGTTGAAAGAGATTCTGAGGTTCAAGAATGTGCCAGAGAGATATCGGCAAGAACAACTCACAAAGCTCTATAACTTTAGCAAGGAAAAGAAGAGTGTTATGGAATACTTTGATGAATTCCAAAACCTAACCTTATAGCTTGATTATCAAGAGAATCACAACCAAGCAAAGGCCTACTTTTGAAGTGGATTGAATGATGACATTTCTTGTCAAATGCTTATTCACAAGTTTGATAAACTTGATTTATTGGTTATGCGACTATTGATATTGAGAATAATATCATTGAAAGGGTGGAGAGAAAGTCTAAACGGTATTTCAACTCCAACACTTCGGGGAAAAACAATGAGGAGATGCAAGAGCCCATAATTTTGGAGAAAAGTAAGGACTATAAGAAGTTCTTTGAGAAGCTTTATGACAAGTAGTTCTTCGAAAGGTATGTCCAAATAAATACATCTAAAGATGTCTAAATAGAGTACAAGGATCTTCAATGTTTCAAATGCAAAGGATATGATCATGTCATGAGTGATTTCCTAAGATGAAAATTCATAATCCTTAAGCATAAAAAGATCTTCTATGAAGTGGAAGAGGAGAGTGAAGAGGAGTCTAAAAAATAAAGTTATTCCAATGGTAAAGGTGAACATATTGAAGGTTGTGAAGAAGAAGTTACCATTCCCCATTGAATGATAAAGAGAGAGATTCCCACTATTGAGGATTAACCTTAAGAAGGAGAGAGCACTGTCCTACCCTATAATGCAAGGGAGGAGAATGAATTGGGAAATAAGGGAAAATTATTCATGATGTTTAAGCACAATGAAAGTTACAAGAAGTATGAGACACAAGACATTTGGGACTAAGCTCACCATGGTACTAGCATTTTGCCTAGTACTTCTTCTTATTCTTTTTTACAGATGCATGGAGATTCAATCATCACTCCTATTAAAATCCCTTGTGGTGTAAACCAAAATAGATATGTAGAAATTTTGATGGCTACCAAATCTATGAAAACCCACTTTGGAAAGATGAAGATGATGAAGAAATATAGGTTGACCAATTCTTTATGAAGAAAGGAGATACTTATAGCCCATTATTTTCATTAATGAAGTCACCTTGTGAGAAATATCCAAGGTAAATAAAGTTGGAACAAGCCTCTTAGTCCAAAGGTATGTTCGAGTTTAAGGGGATTGATGACTCACCAAAGGAGGACCACAATATAAGTTCAAACTCTTGTCCTCAAGGTAAGTGCACCTCTACTTTTTTTCTTGATGATCCATGGAGGAAGTATGATATTTTTTTAGGAAGATCTTTGGTATATTTTAATTATACACTTTGCCCTAATCATGATAATTCCCTCAAATTTTGTTTAAATGATTCCTTTTTGGTAAAATTGGATCTATGTAGCAAGATTGATGGATCTAGTGGTTACCTAATTGGTTATGATGGTATTCATGATTGAGTTGAATATGAATCTTGTGATTCTTTAATTGGAGTAGGTGACACTTGGTTGAGAGGGATCATGTTGTTCTCTTATGTTTTTATTCTCAATAAGGTGTTTGATAATGTTTTTGTGATGTCTATGAATTTGGGAAATAAGAACATCTTTGTTCAACATAATGATCTTCTCCACTTTATATACTACCTTTTTGACTATGATGATATTTTCTTTAGTATAGATTGTGTTTCTTATTTTCGAATGCACAAATTTCCTTGTGACCAGCACTTTGGTTGTTCTATCATGATAAGGAAACCTAGGTTATGTGTGGATGAGTTTCCTTTGGTGCTTGTTTCCATATGACATAACCGATATGCTAATCCATATATCATGAGGAAGTTTGAGTTGCTTCTTTCTCTCTTGTTGTTTTTGCAAAGTATGGATTTGAGGATGAATACTTTTCAAGAAGGAGAGGGTTATGTACTATTGGCCGGCACCATCTATGATCATGGAAGGCTTGAGGATATACCAAGCCTGTGGATGGAGATACCAAGCTCGTGAATGAGGGAAAGCCCTTTGGAGGGCATTGATGAGCTTTTTAAGTACTTTAGAGACCAATAATTCATATAGAGGATCTCTTGGGAACATGTTCAAGACTTTGGCTTGATTTAAAGACAGCCAAAACTTAAGGGGTCACTTTGAAATATTATATCACTCTTGGAACTAATTATAATAATTATTTAAGATAAAAAAGAACACCAGTACGCACAGACAACAACGACGCGACTCCAAATACAGGTAAAAAGGACTAACCCACTAAAATGTAAATAGGGATAAAAAAATACCTTGCGATGCACTCATTCCTATTACGATAATAAAATAACGCCCATCTTGACTCGAGACCAAGACTCCTTACAACTAGAAGCATAATCAAATTACCTTTAGTAGATTATTTTTAGGTCCAAGCGGTGAATTAGAAATCTTTCTTACTCCTACAAGCCAGAGTTAAACTTCTATAAATAGGATGTCTTTTGTTTTATTAGGGAAATTTTAGACTTTGATGAATATTGAGATGAAAACTCTTGTATGAGTGTTGAGTGTTCTTGTGTGAAAGAAATATGGAGTGAATTCCTTGCATAGGAATTTGGCAAGCTTGTTACTTGGTCTTTGTTTTGAAACGATGGTTGCTTTTGGATTGTGATTCCCCTGCGGTCTTCGTAAGAATTAGGTGTTTCATAGGTCAATTAATTGAGGTATTGGGTTTGATACACTCATGGTTGCTTGTAAGTAGCCTATGTTATATCTAATCTATCTTTACTTTTGTTCATCTATCTTCTATCTTTTGTATTTTGTATGTTTGTATTTTGCTTTTGCGTATCTAATATACATCACTTCTCCTTATTCACACCAGTATTCACATAGGATCCCATATGGAACTCATTAAGCTCATTTAATTGATCAAGCCTTAAGTTAGAGGTCTCTCTCCAGTCCAATTTGCCTTTTCAATTTCTACAGACAAGTGACAAGATTTCCTATATATAACTTGGTACAAAGACATACTTATAGGGGTCTTAAAAGTAGTATGATAGGCCCATGGATCATCATCAAGTGACCTTGACCAATCTGTATGATTAGCAATGCTTTTCTTTGCAAGAATGGTCTTAATATATCTATTGGGTACTTCCTTTATTGCTCGTCTGAGGATGTTAATGTTAATGTTTCACACCATATTTTTCAAGAAATTCACCAAAAAATTGGTTGCAAAAGTGGGAACCTCCATCAATAATGTTGGCTCTTGGGGTGCCAAATTGGGAAAATATATTCCTTTTTAGGAATGCAATAAAACTTTTTCCTTTGTTATTCGAAAGCGCTATAGCTTCCACCCATTTAGAAACATAATGAATAGTAATATGTATATATTTCATTCCATATGAGCTCATTAAAGTCCCAATATAGTCAATTTCCCAAATCGAATAATTCTACCTTAAAAATAGGGTGAGGGGCAGCTTATGCTTTCTCAAAATCCTGCCATGGTGCTGGCATCTATCACAATCCCTAAAAAAATCATGGCATCTTAATGAATTGTGGGCCACTAGTACCTTACTTTTTATTTGGTGCAAATACCACTATAGTGCCCCCCAACGAGGGATGAGCAGTAAGCCTCTAAAATACTCATTATCTCTGCCTCAAGAATGCATCTTTGAATCACATTGTCTACACATAACCTGAAGAGAGAGGGATCATCCTAGAAATACCTACTTAGATTGTGAAAGAATTTCTTTTTTTTGATGGTATTTCAGATCATCTGTAATTATATCACTTAGATAATATGCAAACCATGAGATCGAGTTATGTGATGCTATTAGCAAGTTCTTATCTGATAAAATGTCATTAATTACAAGCTCATATTTAACATTACATATATTTTCAAATCTTTAAAAATATCATCCCTATTTTGATCAATCATCTTAAAGTTGAATTCTTACAAAAAGGGATCCATCAGGTGAATCTCGTCTTCACATCCTTCTAGTCAAGAGGTATTTCATAGTGGAATTGTCAGTATTCACAAACACCTTAGTACTCATCAAATATGATATAAACTTTTCAAAGGTAAAAAAAAACTACTGAAAATTCCTAATCTATAATTGTATAACTCTTTTGGATTAAGTTGAGTACTTTTCTAGCAGAGTAAATTAAATGAAAACTCTTTTCGAGCCTTTGAAATAGGAATTCTCCTAGCTTCACAACGCTAGCATCACACATTACCTCAAAAAGGAAAAAACCAATTTGGAGTAATAATAATAGGAGTTGTCACCAAATTTTTCTTCAGGCACCCGAAGGCCTTCAAACACACTTTATTAAACTAAAACTTCACCTCCTTCTCAAGAACATTACACATAGGGTATGAATCTTTGAGAATTCCTTGATGAACCTCCTATAGAACCCAACATGACCAAAAACATTCTAATGCCTTTCACAGAAATAGGAGGTGGTATCCTTGTAATAATTTTAAATTTTTCCCGATCTACTTTAATGCCCTTAGATGCAATGTTGTAGCCAAGCACTATTCTCACTTTTACCAAAAAATATCACTCTTACCTATTAGCATTAGGTTTTTTCTTCATATCTATCAAGCACTTTAGCCAAGTGGTCCAAACAATAATCAAAAGAGTCACCTGCTATAGAAAAATCATCCACGGACACTTCTATGGTGTCCTTAACCATATCACTGTATATGGACATCATGCAATGCTAAAAGATCATTGGTGCATTACATAGCTCAAAGGGCATCCTTTGAAATTTAAAAGTACCATATAGACAATGAATAGTCTTCTATTGATCCTCAGTGCAATAAAAATCTAATTATAACTAGAGTACCCATCCAAAAAATAGTTCCACCCTCTACCTATTAATCCATCCAGTTTCTGATCCATAAATGGGTCCTTCTAGGTCCTTACATTCAGCTTCTTATAATCCATGAAAACTCCACAACCAATGACCAATCATATATAAATCAAATCATCTATTTTATTTGGCACAAGAGTGATCCCACCATTATTCGGCGCATATTGGACATGCTTACCTATTTATTTTCATTGATGGGGTAAACCATACCTGCATTGGGCCACCTTATAATCTCCTTCTTCACCACTTTTTGCATTATTGGATACATTCTATGCTAGTGCTCAATGCTAGGTATGTTATCCAGCTCCAATTAGATTTTTATGAGTGCAAATACTAGTTGGAATGCCAATACTATCTGTAATAGTCCAAGCTATAGACCACTAGAACTTTATTAGAACTAAAATAAGAGCCTTACCTATGGCTCCATCAAATATTCTACAATGATAAAGTATTTTTGTCTCCAAGAAAAATGTATCTCCAATGTGAAGGTAGAGACTTAATCTCTAAGATTGGTGGTTCTTTGATAGATGGCTTTGCTGTAGGGGTCACTTTGTTCTTCAGATTAAGATCAAGCTTCTTTGTTGCATAATTATAAGACCTTATCCTATACGGTGCATGCTCCATCTCCTCACACTCATCAATATAGTAAACATCATATTTCATAATGAAAACATCTAGAGCATCCACATCAAATTTGTCCTCAAAAAGAGAAATATCAATCTCATCAATAATATCAATCATAGATACCACACCCATGTTTGTAGGCCGATCCATTAAATGAACCACATTAAAAATCACTTTTTCATTATTTAGCCTAAATTTTAGCTACCCTCTTTCCATATTGACCAATGATTCATTTGGTAGCCAAGAATGGTTTCCCAAGAATGAGGGGCATCTCAAAATCAACTTTACAATCTAAGATCACAAAGTTTGTACAAAATATGAAGGTCTCAAACTTCACCAACACATCATACAACATACCCATGGACTTTTTGATTGTGCGATCTCCCATTAATAGTTGTATAGTTATTGGGCTTGGTCCCAATTCCAACTATCTAAAGACATAAAGTGACATCAGATTAATACTAGCTCCCAAATTACACAAGGACTTTGGAAAATTGAACACCCTTATGGTGCATGGAATATAAAAGGCTCTAGGATTTTGTTTCTTTGGAACAACTAGAAGCTATTGCACCACAATGATGCAAATTATCTGTAGGATAAAAAGTGATTATTCTCTTTTTTGTAATCAAGTCCTTCATGAAATTAGCATAACTTGGAATCTACTCCAAAGCTTCTATCAAAAGGATGTTCACGAACAATTGCTTTAGCATCGATAAAAACTTATCAAATTCATCTTCCATATTCTTTTTCAAGAATTGGAAAAGGGTAGATAAGGCCAGGACATAGGTATCAAAATAATTGGGACCTCCTTTTCCTTCCCTTTTTCAATAGTAGCATCTCCATCATTAGAAGGAATCTCCTTATTATCAACTCTACCTTTCTCCCTGTAATGACCCACTAGGTCAATTCCTTCCTTTTTGTCTTTTCCTGTGTGTAGAGTTGTTTGATAGTTTCCTCGAGTCATTTATAACTTGCTGGGACTAGTAGCTCGTTGCCCTGGTGACTCGTTTGCATGTTACCTCAGTTTTCCTGTTTTGAAGTTTTAGTTTTAAAATAATGGAACTTGAGGGTAAAATTGTAGTAAACGCACTTGGAATCAAATTCCAACAGTTTTGTTAGCTTTGAAATTCCAAAATTTGTCTAGGTAGACCTTCAGTTCATGCCCCTGGGCTTTTCCTTTTAAGTTTGGATTGCTTTGTGGAAATTCAGCCCAACCAAATCTCATTTAGGAGCCTGGATGGTATTTTGATGATCGAAGCATTGGATTGGGATTTTGTTAGCTTAAAAATGTCAATTTTGGGCTAGTTGAGTCATTGGTTTGCTTCCCGAGGTACCCGGTCTTGTTTTGAATAAGATTGTGGAAATCCTTAGTTGGGTTCCTTTTTGATCCATTTGAGTTTGGGGTCTTTTTTACTTAACTTGCCTCGGATGGTTGTTTCATCGATTCGATTGAGTCTGTGGTGTGTTTTCAATAAAAAATACACTTTTGATTTGTTAGAATTGGACTCTGAATGCTTGTTTTAGACCCCTCAGAGTTTTCCCAATTTTCTTTGTATTGCTATAGGTCACAGACCGCACCAGTAGCCCTTAGGTCACCCTGTCGGGGTCGCCCCTGCACCCAAGGGGATGCCCTGGCAAAGGTCGCCCCTGTGGCCAAAAAGGGCACCCTTGCGTCCCCCTGCACTCTATTAATATAGGATCCACCTGTTCATTTCCAGCCGTACTCGGCAAGTCATAACATATAATGCCTCAATATAGTGGTATTTCTAGTATCCTCAACGGATCGGGTATCATCAAGTCTCCACAACCAGTAAGTGTGATAAGTGTCAAAAAGTTGTTCTCACTATCGTATGACGACAAACTCAAATGTCAGTGGCTGTACTCACTGCCGTACAGAGTCGGTCTCAAGTCCCAACATTTATTATTCAAATGATGTTTCCCAGTGCCAAGATGTAAAGCATGGTCTAAAACAAGTAAAATAGTATTATCAGGTGCTCGACACAATGACAAGTCTAAAACAGTTGAAAGGTTATATATGATCATGTAATAACAACTACCTATGCCCTGCAGTAGTATCACTAGACAACTCCTAAATTATCGATACTATATAAATCTGGATGCCAAACTATATATCAACAAGGGAATGGTCGAAAAGAATAGTATAAAATCAATATAACCACCTAGATACCAACCCATGGATGCTAGTTATTACAATTATTAAAGCTTTAATCCCAGAGATAGCCCTATGGAGCCGACCTGTCTTCTGATGATTTAGCGCTGCAAACTCTGGAATATTACTCTAACTGATATCAAATGATCTCCAAATGCTCTGAAACTTATGTAAAAGTATTCTATATGTCAACGAGTCTAATAGTATAATTTATGCTAAGTTCCGTATTGGGCCTAAAATCGGACCTAAATTGGGCCTGTAGGGCCCGTTCATCAGAACTAAAAATAAACATGCCCACAGCGTTTCCAACATTACTAGGAACCCCTTCTCCAAAATTAAGCACAATTCAAGTGTGGGAAGGGCTCCAAAACAGCCTGGATAGATTTGACTATAACGGGGTCAATAATGCAATCTTTATAGGATTAAATGTTGGACATTTGATGAATTAGCGGTACTAGAAGAAAATATACTCAGGGAACAAAGAATACACAATAGTATATTGATTATGGCATGAGTTGATCAACTTTATCAACTGGGGCCATTAATGGAGGAAACTAAGGATCTCAAGAATTAAAATGGAGAAGAAACTTACCTAAATCATGTAGAAGTCGAAGGGAAACACTTGGAGATATTCCTTAGCCTTGAATTGATGTTTGGAAGAAGTTTTTTTTTTGCATAGGAATGAGTTAAAAAGTAATATTTTTGCAGAAACAAAAGTTGGGGTTCGTCCAGCGATTTATGTAACTGACAGGGATTTATTACATCGTGATCGCGTGAATTTCCTACGTAATCGCCTAGACTACTTGAACAAAGCATCGCAATTGCGTGATATTCCTATGTGATTGCGTAGAGATGCTTGGAATAATGAATCGCCATCATATGAATTTTTTACGTGATCGCGTAGAGTAATGTTGGATGAATTTCAAATCACTTGGGTAGGCTCGGCGATCGCGATGAAGGATCCACCTATACCAGTTGTAGGTTTGACAACAGTAAATTAAGAGAAAGACCACCCCAAATCACCACTCAAATTACGTTCAGAGTCCAATTAATGCAAATAAAATATGCACGCACACCTGACACGACATTTCGGACTCAACAAGGCAGTCAAAATCAAAATCTGAGGTCATTTTGAAAAATGTTGACCAAGTCAACACCTAAGCTTAAATTCATGAAAGTTCCACCAACACCTAAAAAATGCAACGATAAGCCTGAGAAATAAACCAATACCTCAACTAACCTAAAATTATCATTCCGGAGCTGATGGAGGTATCAGAATTCTGATCTGGCACTTCCAACACCAAAATATCATTCAAGCTCCAACTTAGGCCTTAAACTTAACTAAAATCCACAAATCAGCATAAATTGCAAATAAAAACTCCAAAACCCAAACTTAATGTCAATCCTGACTTTGTTTGGCATTCTGGATCTAAAAAAATTATCAAAATTTAATTCCGAGCTTGTTTTGAAGGAAAGTTGACTTTGGTTAATGAGTACTTAGTTTTAGGCTTAAAATAGGCAATTTGAGATATTTCTCAACTGAGTCACCCGGGATCCAAACTGACGGTCCTAGCAAGTTATAAATGACTTGGGACAACTACTGAAATACTCTAGAATGCAAAACAGCATGTATGTATCAGAAATGAACGAGAGGGTCATTACAGGATTTGAGTGAATTATAGATTTTGGGTGTTGGCTTGTTGATAGTTTTTCATTTTTCAAAATTTTGTTCTTCAACTTGGGGGTTTATTCATGGGAGTTAGAGGCTCTAAAGTGTTGAGAGGTTATTCCCAACAACCAAGTAGTTTGGTGTTCAATATTTGAGAGATTTGGTGTAGGTTTGATAGAGGTTTAAATTTTAGATGTTCATAGTTCATAAATGGTAAAATCCAAAAGTTGATATTCAATTATAAATTGTATAGTTGAGTTCTAGACTTCTAAGTTGTGGGAAAGTTAATCTCATAGTGTAGGGAGTTTGGGATTCAAATTTGAGCAGGTTTGGAGAAATTTTGGTTGAGGTCATATTTTGGAGTTATTCATAAATAATTTCAAAATTGGCTCTTTAATTTGCAATTGTTCTATTTGAGTTCGAGACTCCTTGGTGATTGAAATGTGTTTATAATAGTGCAAGGAGTTTACGGATTGGATTTTGGATCAGAGTTGAACTGAAGGAGATTCAAAGTTTTGAAGACATCTTCAATGGTGTTCTTTAAGTTTTGAACAAGGTTGAAAAGTGGGTCTGAAATTGATTGAAGTTTTGAGCATAAAAATTATTTGGGTTTGTTCCCCATATCTAATGGAGCTCTTGGTTAAAATTTTGTAAGAATCATAATCCGTTCAAGGGCTGTTGGAGATTTGAATTTTGAAGGTGTTCATGAATGTTCTTCACATATTTATGTGAAGAAGATGAAGAAAAAGTACGTTTGATCCTTCATCCTCAAGTAAAAATTATATTTTGGTATGTAAATGTTGATAATTGGATTCTACAAGTCATGGAGACCCTAGATATCAATTTTCATCCAATTCCGAGTTGATTTGGTTGAGTGTGAATTTTAGGTGTTCTTTCTTGAATTTATTCCTTGTTGATTAAGTTCTTCAAAGTGTTGTTATATGATCCAAGTGGGGTGTCAAATTAAGTGGAAAAGGTGTTTTTGTTTGGGATAATTTCGTGGGAAAACACAAGGCACAGAGGTATAAGAGTAATTACAAAAAAAGGAGAAAATCCCGTGCAAGTCCCAAGCGTACATTGTAGGACGACGGTCAAGCTCGAGCCTCCATCTTCCACCAACCTCAAGGATGGAGTAAAACCCTATTGGGACACTGTTTAGGCCTTGTAACCATCCACCTTCTTCCTCGGGTGCTGGTGACACATCTTGGACAGGGGCCTCCCTTGGACACAGTGGTCACGAATGATCAAAATTAGTTCCAAAAGCTATCCTAACTTGGTGGTAACATCTTCCTTTGAATCAATTCAAGTTCCTATTCATCAGTTACATTTCTTAAGCATCAATTCCTTTCTTTTTATTCTGCAACTAGTACTTGTTCTACATAGTTGTTAATTAGTTATTTGTGTCCTTTTCTTGTTTGTGGCCTTTCTTGTTTATTTTTATTGAAACTTTGTTGTCTCTTATCCATTTATTATTTTATCTGTTGAGTGTCATCAAGAATCCATTCTTCCAAAGTATAGGTGACCATTGAATTGATTGGGCTTAAGTTAGTTCACAATCAATTTCAGAAGACTCCATAGAGGTGAGCTGAGAGTTCAATACGAGTGACGTGAGGAGTTTAACACTATCGTGTTTGCTCATTTTTTAGGTACTCTCAAAGAACTTAGTAGGAAAATGTCTTCTATAACTTCGGATTATGATGAAAATAACATCAATTAGCTTGATTATGAAAATGAAAGCTATGGAGATAATGGAGAATCTCATGACTACAGAGACAACAACTATGAGGACTGTGAGAGTCCTTATTAAAATGCTTATGAGGTTCATGAGTTTGATGATGAAGATTATGGAGAATATAATGGTCCATGTGCTTATGATCAACAACATAATGAGGTTTACTATTCCAAAAGCAAAGGTGGAGTAGAGGAGCATAGAGAAGACTATGATAGTGAAGAAAGATGTTCTCACATTTCACTAGATGACCTTGAGAACAATGTGAGAAACAATTCCTTTGCTCATAAGTCCTATAAGCATCAGAGGAATATGGTGATAGAGATGGAAGTAGTGAGTATAAAGTATCACACTCGGCTTGTGCTACTTTCTATTATACACCAGAGGCTATTGTGGCATGGGTAGTACCAAATTATAGACCACATATAGAGCCTAGAAGGAGGTCGGAGGATATAAAAAGACCATTTTTCGGCATGCCAAAGTAGGTTTCTGGAAGGAATAAGGAGACAGAAAGGTAGGGCCAAATAAGGGGATTGGATGCAATGAGGGTAGTTCCCTTTTCTAATCTAAGATAACCCTAACCTTACCAAAACCCCACGTACCAAATGAACTACCTACAATCTCAAGATACACATATACCATACTACCCACCACAAGAGTATCATCCTTTTAAGACAAACTAAGTCCAAAACCACATACCTCCATAAAATGTATCACATGCATCTTAGCATATACCTTAGAAATTCCATAATAAAAAATTCCACAACCTATGATGACATAGAGAATCAAATGGGTGGGCATAGTGGATATAGGATTAGGAGTGATGGAGGATGGTATGATTAAGGTCTCAAAAGGGTTGAAAGATTTGAAATAAACTGAGGTTGGCATGCTTTCGAAGAGAGTCCCTTACAAATTCAAGATGATATCCAAGATTCTCAAGCTAGATATAAGTCCAAGGGGAATAACAAATCCCAAGAAGGTAATATTTCTATACCTCATTTGCATAGTCCTTCTCTTATGAAATGTTATAAATGTCATGATAAAGGTAATAAGGAAAAGGATTATCCTAAAAGGGAGTCTAAGGAGACTCCTCAAAATGAAGCTCAATTAAAAATAAGCAATTGGAGCTTTACATGAACACTCCATATGAATTAAGAATAGTTATGGAGGATCTCCTTAAAGAGGAACTTGAACAAAGTGTAGACTTATTCCATACAAATTGTAAGGTGAAGGAAGCGGTGTGTAGCTTGATCATTGAATGTAGGAGTAATGTTATATTGTGAGTTGTCCGGTGGTTGAGCGACTAGAAATTCCTACACAAAAATATACCAAACCTTACAAACTCCAATGGCTCAACATGGAGGATGAAGTGAAGGTATGAGCAAGTGGTTTTGAACTTTAGCAAGGCAAGTATCAAGATGAAGTATTATGTGATGTATGCAATATTATCATATGATGCTTGGTAGACATTGTTTGGTTGATAGCGATGTCCGATATGATAGGAAGTCCTACAAGTACTCATTTTTATTTGGAGGAAGAAATTGTTCTCTTGCACCAATGAAACTGTATGAAGTAAGTGAGGGATACAAATTATTAAAAGAACTCTGAGAAGCCTTTGAGAGGGGGGAGACTGAAAGGAAGCATAGGAGGAGGTCCTAGCTTAATAAGGGGAGTTAACTAAGGCTAGTGAGTCAAGAAGTGATTTCAATGGTAGAGGAAAGGAACACTCCTTAGTGGGACTTGTCAATACAACGCCCTGTTATGGACAGACATGGATGCTAGCATCTTACCTAGTATTCCCTCTTCTCTTTTGTAGGTACATGGGATACAATTTCCCATAGAGGAGTCCAAATAAAGTCCTCATCCATAAAGGAATAAAGATCCTTAATGCATGGAGAACCATGAGGCACTTCAAAATAAAAATTTCTCTAAGCAAAATGACCAAGGATAAGAAGATTCTTCATGTGTGCTTAAAGGTACAATAGCTACTCCTAATACTTCTGATATTGTGAATGAACATAATCATAGTGTGAGTGGATAGTGGATTGACTACGAATGTTCTTGATTACTCTTTTCTTTGTGTTGGTAATGTGCAAGTTGAGATCTTAGAAACACTAGTTGACCCTTTAGATGACCGAATTGATTCTTCTAGCAAGAGAAATTCAAGTCCACCCAGTGTTGACACATATGCCTTGATAATAGTGCATTTTCATATGGTATATTGCCCTAAAGTGATACTATTCTTGTTGAGGATGTCCGAACACTAGTTGATCCTATTAATGACCGGATTGATTTTCCTTGTGAGATCAATTCATGTCCAACAAGTGTTTTTACAGGTAGTCTCAATTATAGTTCATTATATTATGGTAATTAGGTTGGTCAACTTGTTTTGGAATGTGTTCCACCAGTTGAGGATAGGTGTGATGTGTTCAATGGGACTCAACTTAGTGATGGAATTAATAAAGTTGATCAATTGAGTAGGAGCCCTCATATTGAGAGTGAGTGATTATACTATGATATTTGGTTCTTAAGATGTTAATTATGTGCTTTACTTTGATTTCAAATCCTATTAGTTATAATTAGTACCAACTACCATACTTGAGAAGGAAGTGGGCCAACACATATGGTCTAAAATAATGTTAGAAATGGAAGACTTCTACGAGACAATGGTGAAGGTACAAAAATCAAGTGACCAATCCCAAGGTATGTACCTACCTCCTTCCAAAGGTACAAAAATCAAGTGACCAAGCCAAGTGCCTTTTACTTCACTGGCTTTACACTTGGTGATGGATACCTACTACTTGTCCTTATCACCTTTTTGATGTTACTTGTATTCATGCTTATATGAATATTTCATGTTATACAGGTAGGAAAATTTTGATGCCTAGTTCTTATCTGCTTGACCAAAATACATAGGTGTTCTTTTTTATTGACCCCAGTTAAGAGTCTCGGTGAATGCTTGATCAAAATGATAAGCAAGGTTTGGATGAGGTTTTTGGTACTCCTCCTTATGATGATAAGTTTTATGGAGAGAAGACCTTCAAAAAGGAAGAATTTACTTCAAAAAGGGAAAGCAATGGACATTCTTTATATATGGATTATGCCAAAGCTTGCATCCTCAAGGATGAAAGGATGTCACTGGGAGCTTGGCCTAAGGCTCATGAACTTAAAGGTAAAGCTCTCTCTTTTGATAACTTTGATTATTTGATTGATTTGTGTGTGGAGTTTTGTCATGGTATGAGCCATGAATAGGATCCTCAATGGATCAAACCATATTTGTTACCGATTCGGTTTGATGTTTTACATCTTCATTTGCCTAAGGATGGTATGTATTCATGTCTTATGATTATTCTTGGACTTTTAAAATCCGTGAAGGTAATTCCTATACTTCTCAAACTTTCTTATATGACTCTTTTAACTCTTGTGATTATTATCCCATACTACCTTTAGAGATGTTCTATGGGTGGCTATCGATAGTTCTATAGGGTGTTTTTGGGGTGCTCTTTCCCTTTGACCCCGTGATTGAATTGGTAGTGACCTCATTTCTAATGGAGGCTAATGCATGGATGGGATTTTTAATTTGGGATGCATATTTTGATGATGCATATATCCTTAAGGGTGGGTTGTTTCTTAACTTGAGGGATGGTATGTAGTTCTTGAAATATGGGACCGTAATGTGCTTGAATGTTTTGTTTCCAAAATACATTTATTTAGCTCTACCCTCTTGTCAAATTCTCGTGAGTAGCCAACTGTATCTTATTTTGTTTGGAAATTTGTTTATTTTGGATCATATTTATGCTTTGTTATATAACAAAAATGAGCATTTTAGAACTTTCAATTCTTATTATTCTTACTATCGATTTTAGTATCCATCATTTGATGATTATACTATTTTGGTTGATTGAGTAAAATACTTGTACTCATTCTTGTCCATGTTTGTAGGTTTGGATTCGAGGATGAATCTTCTCTAGAAGGAGAGGATGATATAAGTAGGGGTGGCCCCTAACAAGAAAGTTCATTCACATAGAGTCAAGCCGAGGCTTTCGAGGACCTATGAGTCATGTTAGTGGGGAAATTAAAGACTTTGGAGGATTTATTGGAATAAACCCAATCTTTTGGGGCTAATTTAACATATTGGGTCACTTTGGGGCCTAACTATAATAAGCATAACTTAGACTAGTATAAATAACTGGTCTTGCATTTTTTCAATAGTTTTGAATGATGAATGAATATTGAAGAAATCATAAAAGCTTTGTAGTTTCCTTAGGATAATTTATCTTTGATTTTAGCTTGGTTGGATTCCCAATTTAGTTAATTTTCATATTGAGCATTTAGGTCGAGAATTCACTAATTGTGTGTTAACTTTTTT